>JAODAF010221770.1:0-23844 GCA_027574765.1 Molpadia intermedia
AATAAATTTTTGTTACAAAAATCTCCGACTTTGGGGAGGGGGATCCCTCATCTCCCCCCCCCCCCATTGGTGCTTCGGAGGGGGTGCTTAGTTACCAGTATGATGTCATTTTTAATCTGTCTTTTTTTTAAGAGGGGGGGGGTCCTATCAGAATATTGTTTTGAGTGTAGGCATATCATGTTTCTTATTCGTATCATGTCACTACTGACGAGCTGGTATGTGCAACATGTACAGTACCTTAAGTTGGCTAACTTCAAACCTACATATTGATGTTTTTCCAACATCATTAAATACATTTAATAAACATATAGTAAGAATATTTCCATTAAACATTAAAGGTGTATGAATTATGAACTTCAGAAGGAGATTTCAGGGTCTACCCAAAAAAACTTCTCAATATTCAATGTAAGCTGCTTCACCTATTGGCCAAAATTCTGATTATCAGATTTTTGGGGTGACTGAAGTTTACCTTTAAACTACTTTCTGGTTGACGTATTTTTACAGTCTGCTTGATAGTTTCATACATAATTAAGGTAGCTATTCAAAATGGCAGGTGTTAACCTGGTTGTAATAAGTGTTTCTCTGAGATTATTATTGTGTTATTATTGTATTTTGTCAGGTTACTCCAGAACGTGTCATATCTATGACAAGTGACGAATTGCAGTCTCTTGGGGATCGTCCGAGATCAGCATCTCCTTATTTATGGCTAAAGTCAGGACCTACATGGGTCTCTATTCTAGTGGTAATGATAACTATATTATATTTCATCATTCACCATCAGTATTTATTTAGTTATATAAGTGAGACAAGAGATCATTTGTAATTATTACGCAAATCCAACTACTGTCGGGGAATTTTTCTCTAGAATTTTTTTTCACGCGCTTCGCGTGCGTTGTATTTCCATATATATATATATTGTACATATAGATATATATAGGAAAACTACAACGCGTTAGGTTCCATCATCTCGGAAACTTGTGCCCCCCCCCATCGGGGATGACACCCCCTTCCCCTTCAGGTGGCGGCTGGCGTCGCCCCTGTAGAGATCACCAAAGATGCAGCATTAAGCTAGGATTTCATTATTACGGATATGGAATGCAGACACGGCAACAGACGTAGTATGCAGATACAGAAATTTGTGATCAAAATGGTACAGATACAGCTGATTTTTTTCATAGCAACTTGGCACCGAATACGTCCCGAATAACTATATGTATAAACTAAGTATAGTACGTACTACTACTAATAATCAAGCGAATTTCACTTGTGAAGAGTGAAAATGCAGTTAAAGTGATGTCATAAGTGTTGTTACCGCATCCAGATACCGCACTTTTCGTTACGGAAAAGGTAAAACCGATCGCCAAAAATCTTCAAAATGCATCCATTTCCGTATACTGATGAAATCACTCCTGTTCAAAGTCAATGTGAGCTAATATATACGTTTCCACGATATTTCCATATAACCGTATTCGTTTTTGTATGAATGAAATCCTACCTTTCGTAGCTAAACAACACCATTTAGTCTATGATAAATTTGTAGGAGCGCAGCATGTTTTCTGTTTGCCAAGGGAGTGGGTGGGGGATTAATGACCGTATATTTTTCTCTCATGTCTTGTATTAAGTCATGCACTGTATCAATCAGAACGATACAGATAGGTGGGTAGAACAAAAAAAGCGAGAGAAAGAGAGGGTAGGTGGAGAGAAACAGAGCAGCCTCTGCACATGTATGCATGTCACTTTTAGTGGTTTTTCCAGGTTTGCAAAGCAACTTTTTTAACTCTAAAATGTAATGACAGCTGGTACAGAACAAGGACAACCTTATTGAAGTAGTGAGATTAGGTAAAGTGAACCCAAACCAGAACAAAAAGATTTAATGGATTTTTTTGTTGTTGATATAGATATGGGAGTGCCTGTTCCACTCCTCCCCATAAATTCCATTAATTGTGACTTTATGTACAATAAATTCGTATCCCATGTATAAAATGAATTCAAACATGTAATACATACAATACTGGGTTAATCGATGGTTTAATGGATGATTGGAAAGATCCATGGATGGCTGAATAGATCCATGGGTGGATGGATAGATCCATGGATGGATGAATCCATATATGGATGAATCCATGTATGGATGAATGGATAAATGAATCCATGGGTGGATGGGTCCCTGGATAGTTGGATCCATGGATGGTTGGATGGATCCAGGGGATGGATTTATTGATGGATCCACATGGATTGTTGGATGGATCCAAGGATGGATAGTTTGGTTTGTGGGCTGATGGATGGACGGGTGGGTCCAGAGATGGGTTTGAGGATCAAAAACTGGATGGATGGATCCATGGATGAATACATGCATGGATTGATCGATCATTGGATAGATGGATCCATGAATGAATGGATGGATAGATCGATTGATGAGTGGATTGATCAATGGATGGAACCAAGGATAGATAGATGAATGGATCAATAGAGGGAGGGATGGCTCCATGGAGGGATGGATCTATGGATGGGTCTGTGACTGGATGGATCTGTGGATGTATGAATGGATGGATGGATCCATTGATGAATGTAATGCTCCATGGATAGATCCTTCCATGGATGGTTGGTTGGGTAGATGGATGGATGGACAGGTCCAGAGATCGATGGATGGATCCATTGATAGATGTATCTATAAATGGATGGATGGATGATTCAATTACAAATGCATGGATGGAAGAATTGATGGATTCATGAATGGATATAGTTTGTTGATGGATCCAGGTATTGCTGAATGGATGGATCAATCTATCGTTTATTTTTCATCTCCAACAGAGAATAGTGTCTATCATTATTAGGCAAACAGTCCCATCAACTAACTGTGGCAATATAGTCGTAGGTCCCTTAGATATGAGAGTTACGAATGTTGTGTCATTTAAAAATGTGAGAGTTCAGGCAAAAAATAATTCATTGGTTATATAAATATGTAATATCTATGGGGGGACCTCATTCCTTAAAAATGTAGATAATATGGGATTATCAGTAAATTGCTGTTTAATCTTGCAGCTGAGTCTTTAATTTAGAATGTACTTAGGTAGTCAGTATTTTACTACATGTAGTATCATTAATAATCCACCCAGAAAATACAGTAGGAACATAATAAGTAAATTATAACACTGGGAAAACTGTTCATTAATGATTATATCATGCTTTGATGGCATAACTTAGAGAAATTCAGTGTTTGTCAATACACAACTGTATAGTTTGTATATATAGCAGGAAGACAAGATTTGAATTGTATCATGCATATATGGAACAGAATATTGCATATAGGCATAAAATTTACTCATTTAACACAAAACGTATAAAGCCTTAAAGCTTGACTAAAAATTGCAAGGTCTAAAACTGCTTCAAGGCTGAGGCAAAGGCTTTTAATTACTCTCAAGGCCAAGGTCCTTAAGACAGCCACAAGGACAATGCCGAGCACCAAGGCATGCACTATACATTCCTTATACTAATGTACCATATGAAGAAGAAAAGTGATGACCAGCAACTCTTGTTGAAAATTATACTCATATGCAACTGAAATAAAAAGTTGTGATCAGTTATCGTTTTTGCTTTTGTCTTTAGTTCATCAATTGTTAGTGCATGTTTTTGCAAGGAAAGCTCAATGCATCTCTGCATTCTGGACGAAATATCCTTGGGTGCACCAACTGCCAGTAGGCCTGTATGTTTATTATTGCCTGCATAATGTTGATTTTTTTTGTCACTATTTTGTAACCACCATGTTCTGTTTTCAAGGTATGCCGAGAGGAAGTAGACAGGTATCAGGAAGTAGACAGGTATCAGGTACCACCTCTACAAATGCAGCAATGAGGGCTGAAATGAATCAGCTATTCCGGTTTCCTTCTTCGTCGTCAAGAAAACGCAAAATTACAACTGGACCAGAGCTGACACTAAAGTTTGTATGCCTGGCAGAACGAAATGCGGTACAGTTTAACATTTTAGCTCTTATGTAACATATTCTTATGTTTCTCCATAGAGTTAACATCCCATTGTCAAAATTACATTATTAGACTGTCTGCAATGCATGTCTAACTGTCTATATCTTTATCTATTTATATAACTGCATTTATCTACCACTCCCTTAACCATTTCAGGGTGGGGTTCTTCAGTTCCGACAACATTCTTGTAGAATTCTTGCAGGAATGTCATCTTTAGCATATCCACCTCTGGAATACAAGAACCATATTGTTTTTAGTATATGTTCCAGGTCGTTTGAGGTCAACAGAGGTCAAAAATTTAAAATACTGTTTACTTGGTTTATAACTTTAAGTACATGGCATCAGCAAATATCATATTTAGCCAGTGTTTGCCATTAGGTGTACAATAGTTATATTTGGTGAAGATCCAATGTCATTTGATGTCAGAAAAGGTCAAACCTTGAAAGGGACTGAAAAGCTTGTAAACATGATATCCAAAGAGTGCATGCATACATACCTTACACTTGACATGTGTGTTCTCCACATGGAATACAAAAACCATTGTTTTCGGTAGAAGTTCAATGACTTTGAGGTCATCAGAGGTCCAAACTTGAAAATATTCTAAGTTCTTGCAGTACATAGCAGTGGCTAACTTCATCCATGATCAAGAGGTGTTCAACAATACTGTTTTGTTTAGTGAACATAAGGTCATTTGAGTTCTGTATCTAGGTCAAACCTTGAAATGCTTGTAAACGATTATCTAAAGAACACATACTCTGGGGGGATCTCATAATGTGTTCCCCATGTGAAGCAAAATATCCCTACTGCTTTTTGTGGGTCACAGGGAATTGGGGATATTCTTTAATTAAACTAAACTATATGGATTCAAATATATCATATAGGGGAGGGGGAAGGGGTCTGTTAGTGATACAGTATCATACTAAACTATTAAATCAAATGAGTCATAGGGGAGGGGGAAATGTTGCGATCAACTGTGGAATGAAATAAGTCATAATTATAGGGAACTACTCTATGACACTATAGGAATCAAGTGGGTCACAGGGAAGGGGAATATTTTTTAAACTAAACTATGGATTCAAATATATCATATGGAAGGGGGAAGGGGTTTATTATGCCATACTAAACTATATGATATCAAATGAGTCATAGGGAAATGTTTTGATCAAATGTGGAATGAAATAAGTCATTAAGGGGAACTACTCTATGATACTAAACTATAGGAATCAAGTGATTCACAGGGAAGGGGAATATTATTCAGTTAAACTAAACGATATGGACTAAAATATATTATAGTGGGGGAAGGGGTCTGTTAGTGATACTAAACTATGAAATCAAGTGAGTCATAGGGGATTAGGGGGAGATGTTGTGATCAAATGTGGGATGAAATAAGTAATAATTAAGGGGAACTACTCTATGACACTAAACTATAGGAATCAAGTAGGTCACACGGAATGAATATCAAGAATTTGTGCGATTAATGTGTACTCCTTTACCCCATCCATTCTTTTGATTAAATGTAACATAGGGAAGACAACTGATGAAAACTTTAAAATCTTAGGCTTAGTTCATCACGGCAAAGTAATGAACGTACATTGTTACACGCAGTCGCAATGTCAAGAGATGATGACTACGACTCAAGTTTCTTTCAAGTGGCCTAGCTACTGCGCAAGTGCATGCTCTGGCCTAACATACGTCAAAATGGCTCGAGACGGGCGCTCAAGTTTCCTAGGCGAACTCAGCTAATTGACAATATACTATATCAAAATACAAGAATGAATATTACATTGCTCATCAGAAATCTGCTCAAATGAAGTTACGAACATCACTAATCACCATTTCCCTTGAGGCCACAGTGACCTATGTGGCATTCTTGTGGTTACCGTTAGTAACTGGGGTTGAATTTCCACAAAGAAAACGTATGAATGCGTTTCTATTTGTTTTAATGAGCAATGTCATTGAAGTCCGCTGCATACGTAGACTGAAAAAGACGTTTCAACAGATGATTTTGACCAATATTCGGCTGAAATAAATAGACGACGCGAAAAATACAAAATTACTTATTGGGCGCAAAATCGGTTCAACGTTTTTTCCGATCGCTGTTAGTGTCGCGATTGTTACTCCGGTACTCCCCCCTGACACACAGCGCAACACTGAAATATAGTTAGCGTATTAAACACCAAATGGTACGTTATACCCAGGCCTATACTAATTGTAGTACGTACGTATCTTTCGTGTACAGTGGGTTCACTATATACAACCTGTATACAACCCGCACAGAAAGTTGCCCCGTAAATTCGTTATATTATAATTATTCCTCAGAAGAGCTCGTGCAAATCAGTTGCAAATGTTTAACCTTAGTATTTATTAAGACTAAATGTAATCCCCGCAATGAAACTCAATCAAAATCATTCTACAAACAAATGATAGATGTGCACATGGACATGGTTCGTCTGTTCGGTATGCTATACACACAGTTACGGCGCGGAGTAAGTGCACTGTATGGAATGTGGACGGTATATTTCGAAATTCGATGTATTTTCGTTTAATCTCTTCATATTGGTCTGTTTGTCGAAGAGAACACGTTAATTCGGTTCTATTCGAGTCGAAAAATCAATTTCTGCGATCCGTTTGACTGCTGATTGTATAGATTCAATGATATTCAAGGACTAATATCCTTCCAATACCAAGAACCTGCCCAGGTGGCCCTGACATTCCAAACCCAGGGAGTGTTTATAGTAGCAAAGGCTTGGGATTATTTTATGGGTCCAAGTCGGGCGCTCGCCCGACCTAGATGTCCGTCCTTCATTTACCACTGTTTTATAATGCTTAGACAGTGTAACTAAATGCCAGTCAAAAAGAAAGGAACCTATGCAGTTGGTTGTGCAGATGAGTGTGATGGTCCAGCTTAGGTTACCTGATAACCAGAGGATTTGTTGATGACAATAAACTTTGTTTGCCTTGCAGAACAAAATAGGATTCAGTTTCAAGTATTAGTCTGTATCCATCCTGAGATTAAATGAACCTAACAATTTTGCAAGAAGTTTCGAAGTCATTTATTTGTACAGCCTCTGTAACAGGCTAACAGCGATAAAATGCTGCATTAGAAAACAGTGGTGAATGAAGGACGGACGGACATCTAGGTCGGGCGAGCGCCCGACCTGGACCCATAAAAAATCCCAAGCCTTTGCTACTATAAACACTCCCTAGGTTTGGAATGTCAGGGCCACCTGTGCAGGTTCTTGGTATTGGAAGGATATTAGTCCTTGAATATCATTGAATATATACAATCAGCATTCAAACTGATCGCAGAAATGATTTTTTTTACTTGAATAGACCCGAAATAATGTGTTCTCTTTGACAAACAGACCAATATGAAGAGATTGAACGAAAAGACAAAGAATTTTGAAATATATGTCTATAATCCATACCGTGCACTTACTCCCCGCTGGGTTGTATAGTGAACCTACTGTACACGAAAACTACGTACGTATAGTATAGGCCTGTGTATAACGTACCACACTGTACTACACTGTAACACCATATAGTTCACAGTACAGCGAGCTCAGCAACCCAACGAGTTGACCGTTTCTGCTCTATCGTTTTTGCTCTTTCATTATATTGTATTGACTATCCAGTAACCTCTTTGTAAGTTTTGTATGCACATGTACTGTACTATTTCTATTACGTAGTAGTACTGTACTATATCTGCATATTACGAGTACCTTACGTTCGGTGTTACGCTAACTATATTGCAGTGTTGCGATGTCTGTCAGGAGGGAGTAACAATCGCGGCTGTAGCAGCGATCGGTAAACCTGTTGAACTGATTTCGCCCAACAAGCAATTTTTTTTTTTCGCGTCGTTTTCATATATTTCAGCCGAATATTGGTCAAAATCATCTGTTAAACGTCTTTTTCGATTACGTATGCAACGGACTCCAATGACGGGAAAAGGGAAATGGTGATTAGTGATGTCCGTAACTTCATTTGAGCAGATTTCTAATGGAAAACCTGAAACAATCTAGACTATCTTAGTTATGCCAACTTGAATGATACTGGGCTTCAGACTTTTCCAAAGTTAACTTCATTTTATGTACCTATGCAAAATGGCACAGAATCACTGAACCATTTTGGATTTCTTGTTTAACCATATATGGACAAAACTTGAAATTTGAATCATAATTTCATGTCATAAAGCAGACAGGCAATGATCAGGTCTTTGTTTAATTCATTTGTATCATTGTATGAACAGCATCAATGCTTTGATTGTATTGTGGACTTCATTTTTTTTGTAGACAAAAAGACCGGATTCAATGGAAAAGGAACAGTTGGAAAGAGCTGGGCTCGGGGAAAAGAAGGTGTCAGTACCTCGTGATGGCGACTATGATGCTGTCGTTAACTGCCTGTATAAGGCATTCCCAAAGTTGGAAGGAGGCGGCGGCTTCCAGATGATGAGAGCTCCCGCTAACTGTCACATGCTATCTGAGATAGATGGGAAACATGGTTTCACTGGGCAGATGCTGAAAGACAGGGTTAAATCTGGGCGGATCTATATCCGCCCCGTTCAAATAGATCTTGATTGTGCACCATCCATGGTAAGTCTATTAAGCCTCAAGGCTTGTTGGATATTTAATTTGTCAGTACTTTTATTCCTTGCTAATAACAAGGAGTTAAAGAGTTAGTATGGGTTAGCATGGGTTTTTACCACATTAAGACTTAAATAAGTTGTATAAACCAAAAAGGCTTCTTTGCAAGTTCCTGCTTGCAGGATGATTATATATGCACATACACCACTCATACGCACATACATTCATGCATACATACATACAAACATACATAGGCCTACACACATACATTGTATACTTGGTATGTATACTACAATTAGTGAGTAATTAATGGGCCCTTTGTTTTGTTAGAAGAATTATAAATAGGATACTTGTTAATGTTAGTATGTTATATAAAGGTCAACGATGCTCACTCTAAGCATACAGTAGTGTCTTGGATTATTCTCATAACCTGTTATGCGGGTTCAACTTGTACTGGATGCAGTGGATTTAGTGTGTATAGGATATATAGGTGATGAGTGTAGGTCATTTGTGGTGATTGACCAGCGATTAAACATCAGTAGTAATTTTTTTTAGCTCAATTGGCTTTGCAACTTGAACTTATGTCATAGCAATTTGTCTCTCTATCTATCGATTGATCTATCTATCTCCGCCTGTCAATATTTTGAAATGATAATTACTCAGGGACACTGTCTGATGTTGGACAAAGTTGGTCAAGTTGTGGGGCTTGTTGGGGGATTTCATAAATGTGTATAAAAAACTAGGTCAAGGGTCACTTGAGGTCAAAAAGTTAAAATCCTTTACAATGCTTCTCCTCCCATGATTTTTATATGATTTTTACCAAAGTTGGTTACAATAACAAGCAAGGTGTGTTACCTATAGGTGCACAAAAATAAGCAATTGAATGTCATTTGTGGTCAACAGAGGTTGTACATGATCTTGAATATGCTACTTCTTCAAGGGACTTTCACCAATTTTGATGAGTGTTGGTACCAGTCATCAGTTAGTGGTGAGGAACACAATTTTTACAGTACGTAGAGGTCAAAGGTTATATGGGGTCACCATATGTAAACTTTTATGCAAATGGTCAACTGCTCCCCAGCCTGGGGCATCAACTGAAGTTCACCAAGGTTGGTGACTATAATTGGTTAATTGTGCGGAACACGTGTTGTACATGAAGTAGAGGTCGAAGGGCATCTGGGGTCCCCAAAAGTCAATTAACTTATTGCAAATGTCAACTTGATCCCATACTATGTGGATTCAACCAATTTTCATCAAAGCTAGTGACAATAATTGGTTATATGTAGTGAGAATAAAGTTGTACATGAAGTAGAGGTTGGTAGTCATCTCTCCCTCTACAAGCATTGTCTGTTCACCAGGTGACAACTTCCTCCTCCACCAATACTGCATGATGATTGTCATCAACCTTCGTTAAAATCGGTTTAAGCCCAATGCAGGGGGAGCAAGTTGACCATTTGCTGTAATTTGATATATGGTGATCTCACATGACCTTTGACCTCTACGTACTGTACAAATTTGGTTCTCCTTCACTTAATGAGGACTGTCACCAACATTGGTGAAAATCTAGTTGAAGCACTTGCATATGGGGGAACAAGTTGGCCATCTGCAATGATCTTTGAGTTTGACCTCTACTACTGTACACATTTTGTTCCCCTTTACTTACCGATGACAGCCACTAAGTGGTGAAAATCAGTGAAAGCCATCACTTGGTACCCTGGTGCTAGCAATAATGAATGTTATGACATAACAAGAACTGATAGTCTAAAAGGTGCATTTAGTGAGGTTAAACACTGAAAACTGGCACTGCCATAACTTTGCAGTGCCTAATTTGATTGCTCATATACATGGTTTATGGGTTGGTCTTGGTGAGTAGATATAAGCCATTTGATTTTGTAAGTTCAACAGAGGTTAAAACTAAAAACCTTCAATACACTATAACCTTGCAGTGCCCACTTGGATTGATCCTTATTTTTGGTGAGTACAAGAAACTTATAAATGTTGGTGGTGGTCGTTTGAGGTCAACAGGGGTCAAACACTGGAAACCTTGCAACTAGGCAAACTCAACCATGCAAACTTGGATTTACTTCATACTTGATTTGTAGGCTACCCTTGCAAAGTAGATTAATCTACTTGATGTCATTAGAGGTCAAAAGTCATTTTAGGTCAATAGGAAGCAAACTCCAAAAATCCTATAACTCAGTCATGCAATCTTGGAATAACCTCATCCTTGTTATAAAGCGTACTCTTACATATTGGATCAGCCCTCTTGTTTTTTAAAGGTCATTTGAGGACAGCAGTGGTAAAAAAACTAAAAACAATATAATCTGCTAACTCAGTTGTGCAAGCTTTGACTAACATCATACTTGATGTCAAAAGTCATTGAGCTCTTTTAATCTTGTGAATAAGACTTCATAGAAATTAGCATTATCTTTAAATATTTTAGGAATAGCGAGGATATACCGATTAAATTAATGTTGTTTTGGGTAGTTACATGTTTTACCAACCCACATAAAATGGAATGTTCTTAATTCGAAATGAATTAGTAATGAACAAATTTGAATATTCAACGTATTTTTCTCTTTTTGGAAAAGCAGGCGGTCCCTATGTAAAACCATAATAAAAGATGAATGAATTATGTCAGTACTATGAAATGAATATTCAACACTCTATTTACCGTAAATCCATTGGCCCAACGGCTTGTAAAGGTTTGTTTTTAAGGAAAGATAGTTGATGTCCATATATAACAATATAAGCATATAAATTCTAAGCGATTTGACAAGTTGCTCAATCCCGATATATATATTATTAATTAAAACGTCATTTGCTCCAACGTGTGTGAGGTTTGCACAGTAACGAGTGCAGCGTGAGAACAGGAGCGCAGGTATGGCTAAATGAGCAGTTCATTTTGTTGTGCATAAATTTCATGTTTGAGGGAAATAAAAAGGTTAAAGGATTTACATTATTGTTATATTATGCCTTCTGAATAAATTTCCATGATAATACCAAAATGTTAACTAGCTATGATGAGAGTAATGAAAGTCAGCCTTTCTGAGAACTTAGTTTTCAGGTCCAAAAATACTTGGTTTAAATGCTTGTGAGATGATATGAGATCAGCTTTTACCCAATTGTACCCAGTTGTACTCAGTTAATTGTACCCAGTTATATACCCAGTTATTTTACTTTAGACTGAGTGTCTCTCATTTTTGATGAACATAACTAAGAGAAATTGGTTTCTTCCAAATAAAACAAAACTTTTTGGTTTTCCATGTTTTTCTCCCTTTGAAAAGACTTTTGAACCTGGATATTAATTTGGTTTGAGATTTCGCATGTAATCCACCCTATTGAATAGTGGAGTAGTGATGCATGAACTGGAATATTTGTCCTATATCATGCCCTGCCAGTGGACCAGTCCTAAGACTAAGTATGCATTTTTTATGTTTTTCTGTAGTGAGACATTCATCATCTTTTTCTGTGATTATCATCAGATATTAATGAACAATGTTTAAACTCAACCCTAAACTGGCATGAGGCCAGATTTACATTGCAAATGAGGCCACATTGCAAATGAGGCCATAGAGCCCAAAGGTGCCTGGTGGTTTATAAAAGTTCAAAACTGACAATCATAATTATGAATCAGTGCATATTTTATTAATCTACTCAATACCCTATTAACTAACTATGCATCGCACACTTTGTAAATCTCTCACATATAAGTGTCAGAGGTCCAAAGTCATTGGGGTCAACTTGAAATAAAAGATGTATATTAATCCCATAATTGTTTTTTTGTTATGCAGGTTTGGTATATAGAGCAATGAATATTGTGATAGGACTTTTACTATTTTGAGTAAGATGGTTTCAGTCTGTAAATTGTAGACTGAAATGACAAAAAGAATAATAATTTTTCATATGCAGGATGATACAGCAAGCCCAACCAATGACATAATGCAAAGGTGTTTTACATGTAATCAGTTGGTCTTGATGTCCAACCTACGGAAGCATGTCGATGATCATGAAGCATTGTAAGTATATATATATGTGACTATTACCAAGAAAAAAATAACTTATTAAATTAAAACCAATGATGGTATATAATGTTTATAATGCACAATATAGGCTATATAGGAATTTATGTATTTTGCTAATATTTGTTGATAGTGGTCACCATATACAGCTACTGTATCAAACATTTCTAACTACTTGATATTCAGTGCATGTTTGCATGTTCTTGGTGTGAGATTGACACACACACTTGCAGGTTTTTATACTTTTACCAGCATCAGCATTTAACAGTGGAAAGTTAGGAAAACACCATTCATAGTTAGGAAAATTGAATATCTGATTGGTTTGAATATACATTCAGTTTATACCTGCTGATTTTTGTGTGCATATCCCACTCTATATTGACCTTCACAATAGCCAACGAATTGTGGGAAGTGCATGGGTACGGTACTATAGCCAATGAACATACATCATTGATGATCTTTTCCTTTTTAATTTGATAGCAATGATGATGAGGATGACAGTTCGCTGATCAACAGCCCTTTTCCGCATTCAACAAGCACGACAGAAAACATAACACCAGGTTCTATTTTATCTGATCAGGGTTCCTCAGTACCACAACCACGGCCTGCAGCTGCAGGGAATGCTGCATTGTCGACTTTGGTCAATAACAGGTATTTTTTTTATTATATATAGGCTACATGGATATGTATATATGCACAGATGCACACACAGATATTTATATGTATATAATGTATGAAGAGGTTTGTAAGTACCGCTCTTCACACGCACACACACGCACACAAAAAACATGCAAGCACACAAAACTGCTTGCTGCATCATTTCAAGGGATGTCGATCACTATGTGTGTATCATTCATCATTCTGCCAGGGTAATTATATGCAGGGCCCTCTTCCCTTATTGGGTAAAATTATATGTGGTTATAACATGTGGTTACAAGAAAGGACACATGCAATGCGCACACATACCTGCCTACCTAACCCTGTGCCATATACCACACACAACCATATACCCATAATAGGCCTTCAATAAATGTTTGGCCTTTCTGTAAACTTAGAAAGGAGTAATTAAAAATTTATGTGAATTTATGTGCACGGCGAAGCACATGTCACTGAGCATGGAGTCCTTTATGGCTGGGGTCCATGGTCACGTTTAGGTGCTCTCTGGTGCAGTCTAAGCCTTATCTTAGAGCATTTTTGTACGAAATTTATGACCAATATCTCAGAAATAATTTTTGTTGAGTCAATAGGCATGTGTATGAGTCAGTAGGCCTAATTAACTCACGATTGTTGACTTCACTATGATGGGGTGATTGGGTCATTGTTATTAATCCTTATTTTAATCAAGAATTGAAGTTGTTGAACATGTTATATTAATAAATTTGTACTGTTTGCTGAGGACCAATTCGCTACATATCAGTGATCATCTATGACTATTGATGACAAGCAGTGGTGTAACCAGATGGGGGACACAGTATGTACACAAATACTTGAAATAGAGCAGCAGATGTGATGCGATCATGATTGGAAGCCTAATCCTTTAGGAGGAACTGAAACATACTGATTTTGCAAGAGGTCACACATCATTTTATTCTCACAGGTGCTAAATGTTGAAAACTACCACGGCTGCTATACTAGAGTCTATATTTGTATCAACTTCAGTGATTCCTATTTTGAAACCATAATTTGACATGGCTTGCATATCTCTTGGCAAGGAACTACAAAACCTTTTTGGTTTTCTGTATGTTGTGTAACTTGTAAGTGAGCTGCATACAGAATATATTTGTTTGTAATAGAAATAATATTAACAGTACCCTCTGCAGGTCATTGTTTTGTGCTCCCATGAGAGACTGTCAGAGACGTACTGATATGCAATCTAATTTATATGTGGTTGTATGTGTCCAAAAGCTGATGTGTTGATCATATTGCAATTTGTAGCATAATTTAATTTTGCAATTTACTTTAGTGTGATCTTTCACTCTAGTGTTTGCTAAACACAATATTTCAATAAGATCATCTCATAATTAGTGTTATACTATGAATGGACTTGTCATATTTATTTTTTTAAATGGAATGGTCAGTTGAGATATTTACCGTGTAGGCCTACATAGGTAAAAGATCGCTGACAGCTTTGTAACCAATATAACTAACATAATCATATTTGACATAGGTTGACCTCGTTTGTAGATAAACTGCATTGGATTTATAAGGGTTCAAAGGTTATGTAAGGTCACTTTGTAAACACTGGAAACTAAAGACAGTAGTTTTGGCTGTAAACTAATCATGTAAACATAACAAGCTATAATGTTGATTAATTAATTAAAGTAAATATAATTTTCTACAATTCTTAATGTCAATTTCTTTTCTTTTTTTATTAATGCTTGTTAGTGAGCGTACATATGACCATGTTACAAGCATGTTGATAATATTAGTCTGTGCTTCTCTAATTCGAATTCATTTTAGGGAACATCAAGCAGAACAGGAAGTGTTGCCGTTCTTAGCAACTGATTTTGTGTAAGTTTTTTGAACACACTTTATAACTCATCCTGTTAAATTCAGTTACCGTACATGGTTTCTAAATTAAATTGCAATTTCAGTTTCTTGTGCTATATAGACAGTTGACTTGGGGTGCTCTGATACAACAACAACATTTGAAAATTCCAGTTACTGTAGATACCTGCTAAACAATTTTATACTGGTGATTGGTGTCATATACTTTAAGATAAACAGGAGCTTTCAGGGACTGTCATTTGTTGTCATGTACTTTTGGGGGTGATATATTAAGTGTTTTCAGGTGTCATCCGGTATTGTTGGGTGTTGTCAGGTACTTTAATATGTGTTTTCATAGGGTGTTTTATGTGGAATTGTCAATTATACTGCTAGGTGTTTTTAGTTTAATACACGTTGCTGTCAGGTGTTTAGGCAAGGAACCATGAAATGTCATTTCTTGTTAAAGCTGCTCCTTTAGATTGAGTTACTGCATCATTGATGCCTTTGTCTTTCTAATTCAGCTACAACACCAATATGATATTCTTGTTATAATTTTCATTATATTATTATTACAGGCCTGTTGAGTTTCTGGACGATACAGATTCTGCCCTAGAAGAGGCATTACTTGCAAGCATGTTGGGTCATGGACCGGAAAAGGATGAAACTGTGCCACAGTAATTATTTTCGATAAACATAAACGAAAAAATTACCCAAATTGCAATAAGGACAAATAATCACCATGTTTCAAAGCAAGAGCAAAATCCCATATTTTGTCATAGAGCTCAACAAATCCACACATTAACCACTTGTTCCCCAAAGGACTATACAATCTTGCAAGAATAGTATTTTAGGTAATTTTCACAACCATTGCATATGCAAATTATTGAATTGCTACCAGTATCCACTATCTAGGATAGACTGTTGGTCAAAATCGTTTAATTTTGTATTGTAGGCAGTTTTAGAAACAAGAGTAGCCAAAGCCATGTCAGTAACAATGTTATTTTACAGCTAATTAAAAACATCAATCATATCCATTCAAATTAAAGAAGTATTGCAGTATCTATGATGTAACTTTAGGGTATACATGTGTGATGGTGTGCATGACTTGTGTTTCTAGCTGTTAATTCATATTTTCTCTATAGCAGTGCAGATGAAGGATTGAGCATAGAAATGCTGAAAGAATCAGTCAAGGCCCATGCAGAAAAGGTAGTTGATGGACCCGAAAGGAACGTCACCATCAGCAGAAATAACATTTGGAAGACGACAGTTCCGTATTTCAACAGGAAAAGTTTTATGAGAAGGAAAGGTTTATTAAAAGTAACATTCAGCACTGATGAGTTTGAGGAGGACGCCGCTGACCTTGGTGGTCCAAGGAGGGAATTTTTTCGGCTCCTGTTGTCATCCATGTGCAAAGAAAGTGGACTGTTAGAAGGTAGGTACTCTTAAAATGAGTCATGTATGACAGGAAAGTTATAAATTTCAATGGTTATATTCATATGACCTGGCAACCCAATCTCAGTTTTTCATTCCGCGTATGTGTGTGTATGTGTGTGACGTCCACGTGCACCTTTAACAGCCACAACTTTGCAGTGCTAACTCGGATTGATTTGATACTGGGTATGTGGGTTGGCCTTATTGTGTAGATAAACCATATTGATTGTTTTAGAGGTCAAAGGTCATTTGAGGTCAACAGAAGTTAAATAATGAACACCTTGTAATAGCCATAACTTACTAATGCCATCTTGGATTGATTTCATAGTTTGTATGTGGTTAGACTTATTGTGTAGATGAACTCTATTGATTATTGTAGGAGTCAAAGGTCAACAGGGGTTAAATGGCAAAAACCTTGTAAGAGCCATAACTTAGTAATGCCAACTTGGATTGGTATATAGGTTGGAGTTATTGTGTAGATAAACCATATTGATTGTTTTTAGGGTCAAAGGTCATCTGAGGTCAATATGGTGAAATGGTGAAAGCCTTGTAACCGCCATTATTGTCATGCATTGTATAGATTATCTACAGCATTGTGTAAAGGTCATAAGATATACTGGTATCCATTGCGTAGGGCTGCCTCAAAATAGCATTTTAATTTAGATTACATCTTTTATCCATAGTTACACCGAATGGCATGGTTTTCAAGCCTTCCATCTCCCTATACAAGGATGGTGCGTACTATATGATGGGGGAAATGCTTGCCACCTGCTTAGTTCAAGGAGGAGAGTCACCATCGTTCTTTGCCCCTCCAGTTGTTGATTATATCCTCACCGGAGATATCAACCAAGTCAATTGCTCAATTGATGACATTCCTCAGAAGAATATCCGCAGTGACTTAAAAATGGTAATCTAATATCATACATAATTATTTCTTTTTCTACAAAATATTTACACAGGGTAGAAGAAGTTTTCTGTAAAGCCTATACAAGTTTAGCAACGCAGATTTTGCTTGGTTCTCTGACACCTATGGTTTTTCTATTCCTTGCCAAAGGCAATAGGAATCCATGCTGTCATGATGGCGTATGTATGCGTGTACGTATGTGAGTGTATGTGTGTGTGTCTATTTGTGTGTGATGCATGCTTGTAACATTATAACTGGACCATGTCTTGATGGATCACGTTCATACTTGGTGTGTATGTTCCTCATGATGGGTACAAGCTCCTTATTGTTTTGGTACGGGTTAGTGGTCACATGAGGTCAACAGAGGTCAAACTCTAAAAACCTTGTAAACAGCATAACTTCATAACTGGACATGTTGTTTTTGGTACAGGTCAGTGATCACCATAGATCTTAATTAAAACCTTGTAAAATACATAACCTGACCTTTATGTGGGTTCCTCATAGTTAGTGCATGGTCCTTATATCTGATGTAAAACAGTGAAAATGTGGTTTCTGCTTGTAAACATGCATGTGTTGTTGGTAGAGGTCATGAGAGGTCAAACTCTAAAAACCTTGTAAGCAGCATAATAACCTGACATAGTGGCTTACATATATATATATATGAAGTGAAACAGTGAAAATGTGGTTTTCTGCTTGTAAACACTATAACTTAACAGGTCAAGGTCACAACAGGTCAAAAGGTGAAAATGTATTTGTGTGTTTGTAAACACCCTAACTTGATGTGGTTATATACCTTGTACCAAGTTCATATTTTGTATGTAATAGGTTCCCATAATGAGTACATGATCCCTATTGTTTTTTGGTACAGGTCGATATAGGTCAGCTGAGTTCAACAAAAGGTCAAATGCTGAAATTGCAGTTTTCTGCTTGTATAAACACCATAATATGGCAAGGCTACTTTATACTAAGTTCATACTTGGTGTGTAGGTTCCCCATAATGAATACATAATTCCTATTGTTTTGGTACAGGTCAAAGGTCATCAGAGGTCGACAGCATAATTTAAACTTGCTAACTTATATGAAGCTCATATTTGGTACGTGGGTTCCTTGTGGTTAGTACATGGTACCTATTGTCTTTTTTGTGGGTAAAAGATCATCTGAGGTTACATTAGTGAGTCTTAGTCTTAGTGAGGAATGAAGCATTCTAATTGCCTGGGATGCCAAATGCCTTTTGAGGTTAACTATACTAACTTTGTAACCAAGTGATCCATTAGCCGATCGAGGCTCGTTAAATTTACAACAGATCATCCCTCTGAGCCTATAGGTCAACTTCATATTCATTCTTCCTTGAGACGTTTTTCAACAAACACTGTTCAAATGTTAGTTTAATGGATTAACTGATAATAGAAATAAATTTTTGTGTAAGAAATATATTATTATATTATATCAATTTAAACAAGGAAGATTGAAAAACTAGTATAATATTCCATCAACTGTACTTCCTTCCCAAATATTGTTTGTATTGTCCTCACACAACACCACAGCTTAAATCCGGAAAAATAATTAGTAATGTATCAAATTTTGGTTAACATTGGGAAAGAATAGGTTGGTAGTAAATAAAGAAATAAATAAATTATAAATCATTTAAATAATTTTAAATAATAATAATTTAAAAATAAAAATTGCACGCAGTTAATTAAGAATATTTTATGTAAAAGGCCTAAAGAATATTTTCGAACCTCTGCATTTTATAAGTATATACGACATGTACACTGTCGATGGCTGTTCCTTTACAAACCTAACTCATATTGAACTAGAGCACTAATTGTATAGTAGCTCATACCATATATATGCCACTTTGAAAGGGACTAGTAACACAACAGGGCCAATCAGCATACCAAGTATGGGATCAATCCAAGTTAGCACTGCTGAGTTATTGCAATTTGAAGGTTTTCAGCCTTTGACCTCGTACACCCTTTACCTATTATGCCTAACCAACATACCACATATGAGATTTATCCAAGTTAGCACTGCTGAGATATGCTGGTTACAAGGTTTTCACCATTTGACCTCGGTTGACCGCAAATGACCAATGACTTCTTACAAAATCAATAGAGACCATCTACACATCAGGGCCAACCAACAAACAAAGTATGAGATCAATCCAAGTTAGCGATGTTGAGTTATTACCAATACAAGATTTTCGGTATTAGACCTCAAGATGACCTTTGACCTGAAATCCCTCAACATCACATATGGTGCAACTTTGGTGATGATCCATCGATATCTGTGGGAGAAAAAAACATTTTGAAGATTTTCAATCAATGACCTTTAATGACCCCTAGATGACCTTTGACCTCTTTTTGTTAACTCTCCTGATGGCACTCTACCCAAGAATCATTGTGACCAAGTTTCAGAAAAATGCTTTAAATGTTGTACAAAATAGAGCAATTTGAACAAGTTTGAACTGACAGATAGATGGATGGATAGATATATAGATCACAATAGCTCAGTTGGAGTGTAATGAGGCAGCTGACGAATGGGCCAACCATCCAATCCTGCTCATGGACAGTGGACCGCCTTCAATGTCCCCATCCAATGGATGTGATGAGTGGACTCTTGGCCACATAGAGCCACTTATATCCTGAGGATGATCGATAGCACTGTGATCTCGAACATCACTGCCACGCAACAATGCCAAACAAATTGCATAGAATTAACCCAAATTATATGTATGTGTCCATGACACCACATGGTTGTACATACGTTATTTATCCATTGGTCACATAATCATGCATTGCATCGAATTGAATTCAACTGAATTTGCATGAAACATCTGTATCAAATATTATTATGTGATGCACATGCACTTGCCCCCTAATCTCTAGAAATGGTCTTCCTTTTAGATAAAATCTGCTGAATCAGAGGATCACCTAGCACACGCCCTGGAAAAATCTGAATCATGGCGATTAGAAGTTCCCGGGTTACCAACATTTGTCAAACTGAAACAAAGGGACATATTCGTAAAGGAAGTGTCCTTGTATATGGCAATCATCCGCTGCCAGGGCATGATGGACCAATGTATTCAAGGGTTGAGTTACTATGAGGTAATAACTTATTTTATGCATTTGTTGCATCAATAATATGAAATATGCAATATCATATTGCTCAAAACTGTCACTTAATTTACAAGAGATCAACATGCTAATATATGTGGCTATACAGAATCTGCACATTGAACATATGGTCAACCATAATCAGTGATCATCTATCTGCCTTTGGGACAAAACCACATTCCTATGAATATGTCCTTGAATGAGAATATATTTCTCAAAATTGAGAGATACAATTACTTGTTTTCTGGTGTGTTAAACATTTGCATCAAATTCTACTGTGAATGTACATAGGAAAATATGTTTTAACTGCAATTACTTTTATGCATATTTCATAAAATAGATAAAAATGAAATTTGTTAGCAAAAGGTGGGTTTTCGAGCTGTAATTCTGAAGAATTGATTTTGGTATTTGATGGAAGATTTCAAGTAACTATTGTTTCTTGTCTGTGAGCTGGGTTTTCTGGGAAGGGTCAAGGATAAACTATTCAGTTCGATGAGTGTGTCTTCATTACAGGAATTGGGCTGGGCTGGGGAGGGGGTTACATATTATCATTTGTATATTGTTTTGAATTAGTTTTTATATAAATAAAAAAAAGATGATGAATGTGTATTTAAAGATGATCATTATTCATTGGTTTTAAAATTTGTTAATATCGATTGTATCAATATTTGTTTCAGAGGGGAGGGTAGCAGCATATCACGATTTTCTTTCATTGATGAATGGATGTGGTGAAAGGGTACCGGGAAGTAACCCAATCTTTTGGGGAGGGGAAGTAAACATTTCTTTTAGAGCTTATGTGCAGTGGAAAAGACATTCTAGGAAGTTGGGGTGAGGCATCCTAATATTTAGTGGCAGCTAAGGGCACAGACCAACTGAAAAAGTGGGGGTTCATCCGTCCCCACCCCTGACACTCCGCCCACACTGATATCTCCACCCACTCTCATCCCACCCCAGAGGGAGTTCGATACACTTATAGTGTTGGACGTAGGATTATAATGTTCAGTGTTATCCTAGATGGGAATCCTTTAAGTGAAGGTCAGAGCTCAACAGAAGTCAAACTCTGAAATTCTTGTGAAATCCATGTAATCAGCATAACTTGACAAGGCTAACTTGTATGAAGCTCATATTTGGTATGTGGGTTCCTTGTGGTTAGTACATGACCCCTATTGTTTTTGGTGTAGGTCAAAGGTCATTTGATGTCAGGAGGAGTCAAACACTGAAAATCTGGTAAAAATGAATTCACAGCTTGTAAACAGCATAACTTGACAAGGTTAGCTTGTAGCAAAAGTTGATACTTGGTATGTAGGTTTCCCGTAGTGAGTGCAATATCCCTATTATTTTTGGTGGTGGTCAAAGGTCATCTGAGGTCAACAGAGGTCAAACTCCAAAAACCTTGTAAACACCATAACTTGATAAGGCTAACTTGTATGAAGTTTATATTTGGTATATGGGTTCCTCATGGATAGTACATGATTTGTATTGTTTTGGGTGTAGGTCAAAGGTCAGGAGAGGTCAGATACTAAAATTCTGATAAATGCCCTAATTTAGCTTCGCTAACTGCTAAATGCTAATTTAACAGTTTAGAAATATTCTACATACTGAAATCAGCAGTTTTTTCAAACTAAAAACCTTGAAAACATTGAATTGTAATGAATTATTTGAATAAATGTAATTTAATGTAGTGATTCAACAAATACTTATTAAAGGCTATGGAATAATTTATATTGTAGATATTAATTAACCACTACTAAATAATCAGTAGGGCAGCTATTTAAGTACTTGGGCTTGGCTGTTGGGTGGAATCATATTTGCAACCTTGCTTTTCTGGTAGTATTGCTGTGACTAGTAGTAATAGAGCAACTGCCTTGCAGGTCAGTTGAGAGTTTGACACTATGCCAACTACCTTCTTGTTTGATGCTCAGCATTGAATATATGGAAAGTTCAGTTGAGTGAGACCCTTTGGAGCACATGTAGGCATTGGCCTTGTTGGCCCTTGTCGTTTTGTCAAGTAAAAAGCATGTAGGCATTTGTGTCTATAATGTGATGGAGCAGTCCAACCAAAAAATGGAAGGAAGTATATTGAAACTTCAAGCATTTGCATTTTGTTTTTGTAGTGCATAATTATTTTAGTTGGTAACATGGCAAGGAATCTCAAAACATTTTCAGTGATGAGGAACAAAATTTGTACAGTGAGTATAGGGTCAACAGTCAGCTGTGATCTACATAGGTCAACTTCATGAAAATGTTTTAATGTCTTCCTTTCCTGTGGCATCAACCAATTTTCACCAAAGTTGGTGATTATTATGAGGAACAAATGTTGTACAGGAAATAGAGGTCAAAAGTCTCTCCCACTATATACCAGCATTGTCTGCAATTATGGTGGAAAATACAGAAAGTACAGACTGTAGCCTTAACTTAAGTTTGTGCAGTCAACAGCAGCATTAGTTAACTAGCTGTTTTAAATGTTGTTTCTTAAAAATACTCCCAATTGCGCTACAGCATGTTTTCCTTTTGCGGAACTAGTTAGATGAAAACAAAATTTGGAACATAAATTCTTGATAAAACCTTCGAATTGCATGTAGTAGAAGGGCAGATCTCTGGTAGCACTCATGTAAAAAAGGCATGGCAATCCATGCCATGGGCGGGGAGTCTGGAAAAATTGATGGGCATTGTGGCAACTGCAAAAGGCACGATGGCAAATGCAGTTAATGCATTACAGTGCAAAATGCAGTGGTAATTTCTAACCAAATTAATTGCCATTCAGGATATACATTTTCCACCGCTTTGTGCTAATGTGATAACAGGGGGGGATTTGTAATGATGTCTAAATTTTATCTATAGGTTCTGGAGTTGCTGAGAAAAACCAAATCTAGACAATTGCTGCAGCATGATGCAGAGAGCTCTTTCACTTCAGAAGAGCTAATGACCCTCCTGAAACCAAGATTTTCAGCTGTAGGCAGCAATCGCCGCAACTCTGAAGAACTGGTGATTTCTGCCCTTAGGGAGTTTTGTTTCAAAGTTGAAGGTACTATATGAAGCTACATTGGGTTATTACAGTATGTTCTGGGTCACAATTAACGCTCACGACTGAAAAGTAGAATGGGGGATGTGCAGTGGTGTCTCCGGACATTTAAATCTGTGAAGGGGAGTGGGCGGGGGGTAGGCAAGGAGACACAGCATTTTGGTTCCTTGCTGAAGGAACCTATGCAATCATGATGTTGTGTGTATGCGTGTGTGCGTGTGACAGCACCTTGTAATCGGGCGAACTCAATAGTGTCAACTTCAATGAATCTCAAACTTGGTATGTAGGTTCCCCATAAT
>JAODAF010221771.1:0-16184 GCA_027574765.1 Molpadia intermedia
ATAAACTGTTTTACATAAGTTTATAGTTATATTTTCTCTAGGATTCCATTTTCCGCTGTTATAACATTTGCGGTGAGTTGTATCAAATGGCGTTCCATACAATCATAACGTATTACTCATCTGTGTGCATCATTATATTCTTTCATCCACGTCAATGCGTCATTGAGTAAGTTGTAATTGGACATTTCTCACTCGGTCTTAAACCCATCTACTCTAAGCTACGTGACATCATGGTTTAATATCATGCTAAGTTCGGAAGTTATTTTTACTCCTGAATACACAAACACAATATCACATTAAACCGTAATCCCCAAAATGACATACCTTTAATTCTCCAAACAACCATATATAATGTACTCATTTCAATATTTGGCAACACTTAGGATGTCACATGATCCTCCAGCAAACATATATAACACATGTTCCTCCTATGTGTAATTGGATATACATATTGCGCAACATATACCGTACTGTTTACTGCATCGATCATTTATCAATCCTCATTCGTACTAGTGGATCAACCACACCACAGCACCTGCCTAATTTTACTGAATGTCTCGCAAAATACCGAGAAGTCAAGGAAACGTTTTGCTAATATAATTTCATTTAGGCCCTACTAACATTCTCTATGTCATGTAACCACTGCGTGACTGCTGTGTTGCGTATACATTCTGGTTTCGTGAAACAGGCCCTAATAATATATATCTCTATTGACTGTTATTGTTATGTGGGTTTCGTGTAGGATATCGTAGTACTGATTCCTAGAAGACGGATAGAGAAACAGAGTTTAGTTGGCTCAAATCCCATTCCTCTGTGTCATGAAGATAATACTTGACCGCACAGTATTATACATACCGTTCGGAACCATACGTAAATATGTTTTGTGAAAATGAAAGAGCTCTGGTTGAATTCGTAACTACATTTGAATTCGGAGCGCGTGCACGAGCTTGTAACCTTTGGCTTCAGAACAAGGCCCACGATGGGGAAATATTGCACAGCTGATCGTAGAAAATCGTATTGACCGCACTTCGAGTGCTGGAATCACTAGTGCAGTGTATAATTGGACTCTCTTGGATGGAACCGCTATACTGTCATACGGAGGTGATAGATTTTAGATTGGAAAGTCGACAAAAATCACACATACCTTCATCTGTCCGCAAACGAAAGAGTTTCGGCAGGATACTGTACATCTAGTACTTGAAGCCAGGGCGAAAAGGGTAATTTAACAGTATATAGTCAGTTTGGTAGCCTACACTAGCCGGTACCGTGCAACACGTTATGCCTGCTTTTGCGAACTCCAACAGTACTACGAGCTGTAAGAATAAGGAACGAGCACACACGACGCCCTTGAATGTGTAAGTACGAATGCACACTAAAAAAATAATTTTATTGCAGTTGTTTGATTCATAACATTATTTTTTAATTTTATTTGTAGTTGCCAGTATTAATTAATCCATGCACAGTAGAAATCCTCTTTAGTGAAATGATATACATTGTTGTCGGAGAATAAATCGAGTACATTTAACCTTGAGGGGTGTCAGTTTTAATTTGACTGTGGCATAGTTGTCGAGAGGGTCGATAAAGAAATTGTATGGGAGGTAGTCCGCTTGTTAAGCCGGTCGCACGTAGCTGCTTTAAAGCTATTAAAATTACCATTTACTTTATGGAAATGCTGGTATATACTCGGATGGAGATTATGCGTTAAAATACGTTTCAGTAGTGTCCGATTTTGTCATTTTGTCTTTGCCATTTAGTACACAAATTTCCGAACATTTCCAAGTGAATTTATCTTTCAATGCGTTAAAGCAGTAATGCAGCCAGGACTTATAGGAGCAACATTTTAATTAGTGGCTGGCATATTACTCCTGATAAAAAAAATCCTTAGTTAAAACAAGTTTGTATGAAAGTTTACAGATTTTTTACATTATTGTAAAGTATGAATAAGCAAATATAATTATGTATATAATAATAAAATAAAGATATCTTGATATTTCATACATACAAATTTATTATTATTTTTTTTATAATTGGGTTATCAATATTACATTGAAATTAATTTGGACACTTTTTTAGTTCAAGAACTATACCATAGTCATTTGAAGTGTAGACTATTTAAATTAAGGTAACATTTACAATGTCCAACGTTAAAACTCCAATGACAAATTAAAGGTTACTTACTGTGTGGCGCGACCTTTCCACACCCAGGCGACTTTGAAAATGATTTTAATTTAGCTGTTAAGCCTGTCATAATTTCTGTTTTTATTAAACACTTTTTCTTACATACATATACTGTAATCCCAAAGTACTCTTTTACGATTAGTTTTGTTGTAAAATAATAACTTTCCTTTGAAGCATTATTCTCTGGAAACTAATAACATTCCACATTTTTTTTGTGTGAGGTCAGTTTTCAAATTTTAGAGCTCTTAAAATTCAGATCCCCCGATTCTACCATGACATCTTTTTCACTCAACGAGAACATTTAACCCATTTTATTCCATGACTAGGCCTGCCGTAAACAATTGGTAGTAGTGTCGGTGTGTGTGGCAAGGATGATATATGTTATGATAAATAAGATGCCTACGCCAAGGTGAAGAAGTTAGTAATAATGAAGACAATCACATGACCTCTGACGTAAAAGGTCAAATTTCACAGGGAGGTAAGGTCCACAGGCAAGGGCTCCTTCTGACCACACTTTGATTGTGAACGTCTTGTGACGGCATAAATCAAACTTTCTGGCAACTTGAAGTTTGTCGATACTGTTTTAGTTGTTGATGTTGATGCATTGGTTTCCTATAGAAGTGAATATTACTAGGGTTTAGGTTGGAACTGGCAAGAGTCGAGTAGTGAAGGGTGCTTGCTTAAAGTAGACCTGAATCTTATTTTGATTTCTGGATCAGATCCTGGGATCAAGATCACATCTGTAATGTAAATGATATTCTCATGTGGATCAGACTTTGATGCTGGTCAACAACGACTTTGTTGTCTAAATGCACCCGGATTAGATCCGGTGAAGGATATGCCAGTTTGCGCTAAGGCCTAGGGACATACGAATTTTATAAACTGGGTAGGCTTCTTCAATGCAGAAATACAATTATTTGATAAGGGAAATGACCTTGAAATTGTGTTGCATTATCGTACACACTGCCTGTACCAGAAAGTAACTCGGAATATTTGCGACATTTTTGAGAAAAAAATGCATTTTGGACTGGGATTTACAAATGAAAATACAAATGAAAAGAGAAATAATAATTAAGAGATATTGCGTGATTGGTTGAATGGAAATATGAAGTAGTGAAATCCAGTAATATATAATGCCTGTATGTTTGTTGCAATGTAGTTTCTGTTATCAGTACAAACAAGAGCTCTTATCTGAATCAATTGTGACATGTACAGAGAATAACCTCAGTTGATATGATACATAATAGTACATATGAAACATTTAATATATTAAACTTCATAGGTACACTAATCCGATAGATAGAAATCAATATGTGTGCAAACAGTTGTCCAAATGACTTCAGAAAACGGCCCTAAGTGTCAATTAAATAATTCGTACTCTACAATACATGAAACACACGTGTGGCTTAAAATATCGAATTAAAAAGTTAAAACATATAGGGGAAATATTAATAATCTCGTAAGTCGTAATTAATTCCCGCAGTTATATATTTCATTGTGTTAAGACATATAGACACGAAGAAAGGATTTTCCGTCGATATGTTTAGATTTATTTCTGAAGAGGGTAGTGCAAAGTTTTTATGTCGTATGTTATTCTTATTCTTGTCGCAGGTAGATGGATATTGTATTTACAGACACACGTGAATCTACCTTTAACAATAACTGAGATCTTGCTTAAAGTTATAATTAAATATACTTTTCACTGTGAAGGCATATGTTATATAACGGTAGATAATTACCAAAAAATGGATAAAAATAAAATAGTGATTAAGTTCAACTAGGTGATATTTTTAAATCGAAATAGCGCGCACATATACGAACATGTGAAAAAAGTGAAAGAAAAAGTGAAAATGAAAATATGTACAAATGGTGGACGTTTTTTTTTTATAAAGAGTGAAGACAACATTTATTAGACTTCGGTAATAAATAAAATATAATATTTGATTTGTTATTTGAAATATAACATTTGGTGTTAAGAGTATACGTTTCTAACTTTGTAATTCCTCTACATTTTATGCCAAATTTAATTTCCCGGTCAAAGGTTTTAAGCTTTCAACCTAGCTTAGGTTATTGTGCAAAAATAACAGTGTAACTAGAAAAAAAATCATTGATTTAGAAATTTTTCAAAGTTGATCATTTGGGAATTTATATTTATTCTCGATTATAGTCCAAACTTTGTCGGTGTAGTTTATTGACAGTTGAAGTTCTTGTTTACAGGTAGTATTAATAACCTATATATGATATCAGCTCAAATATAATCGCATATCATCAGGGAGTCTAAAGTTGACTGGTAGGCTGTTTGTATATATTGATTCACTGAAGCCATTGCATCGTTAATTCGTTCCCCTTACAATTTACAGTATTTCATTTATTTCATTTTACACATGTACTGAACAACGTGTGTTACAATAGTTGATATGTGAATCTAGTAAATGACATTTTGTCAGATATTTTAAGGAATGCATGGCGTAAAACGATCATCTAGCCCGACACATGGTATTTAATAGAACACCTGTAACAGTTTGATTTGTGTCTTGTGGATAGAATACTGGTGGTGGACAGTTTTCCAAAAAAAGATCAAAGAGTCTTTATGCTCTGACCAAGTCGTAACTTTCATAAACGCCAAAGAAAAGTGTGGAGGACAAGAAAGGGTCAGTAGATGGTATACCAGGGTAGTCTATTGTAGTTTTGAATGATGTCATGTACCTTTGTGGCTTGAATACCGACTAACAGTGGCAGATCTCTGTCGAGCTTCCGATTATGATTGACCGAGGTCAACAGTTGGACAGGTTCTCGGATTGAGAGTTACAGTTGTCTTAACTCAACCTGTGTTTAATCCATTATATGGTTACTTTGCCGTGTACACCGTTTGTACTTAGATCAGACAATTGCAGTGGTTCTTGATCTACCGTACAGAATTCTATAGTTGGGTAGTAATATAATAAGGTAGTATTTTAATCTGCAAGAAATTTGAAAGATATTTTGATATCGCTTGTGTATACATGGGAAGATATTCAATTAATAAATATGTGATTTATGGTTCAAGTGATTCGGATTATGTAAACGGTATTTTTAGAAATCGCTTCAAAATTCGTTTCTGGAAAGAAAAACTGTTTTCTGAAACTGGATTTTAGGGTGTAAAGTAGAGAAAGGTTTTTTTCGAATTTGTCTTTGTCAAGAGGACTGGGGGAGAACCAGCCATTCATCTATTGTCTTGAAGAGGATGCTTCTCATCTGGACCCATCGGTGTATGTTGGTGTCAAATTCTAAAGCGTGCCACACGTGTGCTTGTTGAGAAATTGTAACCCATCACGCGTCCTGTCTAGGAATCATAAAAGCGATAACCTATCCAGTGAAAATGAAAATGTCTACAGAGGTTGATTGATCCTATTGATATTCTGGGGGAGAGACTGCCACTCAGTCATTCGTCTTTGGGCCTCGGAAGAGGGAGGACCTGTAAATACGCCCTAGGTAGGACTAGAGGAACCGACTTCGCCACTTGCTTGGAACATTGCTTGGATATCAGCTTGCGAACTTTTTGAGTAATCTTTTCTTTCTTGTGGACTACCTCAGAAAGAGGAAAGTTTTATACTAAATTATTCCTCCTAGGTTCCGGTCAATTTCTGTGATTTTTTTCTTCTTCGTGGAAGTTCTGGCAGTGTTTGTCGAAGACGTTAAACAACAGTAGAGTGACTTCTATAAGATTAGCTTCTATGACATCGGATGGCAGGTAATTACATTTTAATTTAACAATCACTGTGAATCACATGTGATTAAATTCAACTTTACAAAAGATATTGCAGATTTATCATACATTATTGTATGTATATACCTAATCATATGTAAGGCAGTGTCTTCGTTAGAGCCGGTAGTTGCTTGGATATACAGCGAGTAGTCGTCGGTTGCCTGGTATAAATAATACGCTTATATTGCTGAATTAGCGAAGCATATAATGTATTTAATATTTGCATTTAAAAGAATATGACAAAATTAAGTATTCGTCAGTAAAATAAAGCTGAAAAGATGGTACGTATTTTCAAAAGAGTTCCAAAATGTTTGAAATTTGTTAACCGAAATTTATTTCGAAGGGCTCAAATGAAGTTCGTACATTAAACATATCCTTTTGTCTAAATCTCGCCTAATTCCAGAAACGGTATACACAAATATTGCTCGAATATAACGCTGTACCTCCCAGACATGTCGTGCAATGAGAACGGCAGTTGTTAGCAGACAAGCTAACGATGACTAACATTGCCGATAAAATATGTTTGGTCACTTCGTGTGACCTCAAAGGAGATTTGATTGTTTTGAAAACCTTTCTACTCTACAGTGTAGTGTTGAATTGACAATACTTGAATTTATCGTTACGCAGCATTTGCAACTAACCGTTCTTTGCCGGTGTGAACTAGTGGTTGACTACGGTCAACAAGCCGACCTCTGTTATTCACTGGTATTTCTGTAGGCCGACTGGTTTATACATACGTTGGTATCTCGAATGCTTATACACTCAGTGAGTCGTTTCTTTTCAATATACCAACTGCGGTGTCAATGGTGACACATATCTTGTGTTACATATTAACGGAACATGATCTATGTAAGGAAGCCTTGGTCGTTTCATCATTACGATAGAATTAAATAACAGACGCGAGAATTAAATAATATAAAAGGATGCAATAAGTTTGTATAGTATATATTTAGTTGTAGTATATCGTTTTTTAAAGCATATTGTTATTGTAGGTGACAATCACCGTTACGGCATGGGGTATGTATGGCTTGAGCGTGGTTTTACTTTTACATAGTGAGTTAATGTGCAATAACACTTTTCGTATAGTGTAGTCCTACCAATCGAGACCTAACTGAATGAAAACGTAATTACAAACAAATTGTTAATGCATTCCTATGACATACAAATAAAGAATTGTTTAGGAATACATTGTAAGTTTGTGAAATATAAAACGAATTTATAATCTCTTTCAAAAAATTAATTTATTAAAATTAATTTATTTTCCTCTAAATATATGGGTTCTTAATTATCTTAATTGTGTTAATGAGCATAAAATGATTAATTTTGAAATATTATCAATGCATTGTTTATACACTTCCTAATGTTTAGAAGGACGCGTGTGGAAGATATTGACCGTAAATATATATATTTACGAATATGATTCGAAATTAATGTAATGGTTGATGGACTGTATGTTACAAATGAGTGGAATGTTCTGTAGCAAAATGCTTTAAGAAATATATGACTTTCAGGTGATTAAATTAGTTTTCAGTACCTACAACTATCCTACTGGAAGAACGGTTCAAGACAATTTACAATTATGTACTGAAACAAAACAAAAAGAATAATGTAATTCACAACAGAAACAAAACTTCTTTTTGAGGGCTTTAATCATAATTATTATTTAGACTTAGATTGAGTGGTAACCTAACGGAAAAATTTAAAAGTATTTTCCTAAAATGTTCATATTTCTTGTACCTATAACAACTGTTACAATATTACTTAATTTTAGGCCTGGATTTTGGTAGGGAAATAATCATGTATGATTTATTTTGTTATAATAAGTAATAAAGGTTTAACAGGCAACATAATTAACATTTATAAATTAACGAATACTTAATTCAGAATTGTAATAATAATATGTATACTCTTGTGGTTATGGTTACTGATTTGAAATAAATCACTTTCATTTATATATTTAGTAAACTAATAACACATATTAGCAAATCCTTAAATTCACCATGGTCCATGGAGTGGAACTTGAACAAGAAAGAATAGGAAAACCGTAATTTGAAATTAGTTATTATACATTTCAGTAATAGGGATTTATTAATATCAAATTATTGCACTTCTTTGGTAACAGGATGATACTAACATATTGAAGATATAAGAATATTAATGTAATTTAATTAATATTCATTACTGCATTCAGAGTTTTAATAAATGGTTCACATTTTAAGAAATAATTATTTCTTTTAACTGATTTAAGAACCTATAAACTTGACAATATTGTGATAGTTTTTTATTCATACCAAACAATGAAATAAAGGTAAAAATCCACATAAGGTGTTAATAAGAGTTATTGGTCGACAGTGCATTAAGTGTGTGATTAACGAGGATGCGATCACGTGTTATCAACTTTATGTCAAAGGTTAAACCCAGTTATTCCGACGAAAATTGACTACTGCTGGTGAAGGTTATTTTAGGATCAATTTTATCATATCCTTACTTTTGTTCACTGATAAAGCCTATTTACCACCCGTGATGATATGTTCCAACGCGTTACCACAAATCTCGTTCTAGTTTGCCTAAGCTTGACCATTGATCTCTGTACTGTACCGTTGGGAGGTAGCGATTATGAACCCCAAGCCCCATGGGCGTGCATAGTCCATTTTAACCACTTACAACTCTATATAATCACATATTTGCGTTGTTACGTTCCAGAGTTTCAATAGAAGGTAAAACAAGTCCAAACAATCCTAGTAGATTCTCAAACGACACCTTACAAGCGGACTCTACTGACCGTTAAAAGCCGCTGGGAAGAAGAGTGAAGTGACGAAGCCTCGCGAAGGCTTCCTTTCTGTAATTGACATTCCTGGGTTAACAGAGAAAACAAAAAGATATAGTCAGCTATTAAAAGCAAAACCAGGGGCAACAATTGTGGTCTAGGGACCCTAGGATAGTGTCACCTTTGATCTTTCTGCAACCGAAATATTTGAGGACAAGATCGTAATGATGAAAGAATAATGGACTTCGACGAGTCCCTAGTATAAATTGGCTACTGTTTTAAGGATTTTAATAAATTCTTGAGTGAAAAATAATATGATTTGTTGTGCAAAAATATAACAAGAACTTAAATACAAATTTAGAATTCTGAAAAAAGAACAATATGTAATATCAGTGATGGAACATGTATAACTGCCACCGACAATTAAACAAAATAGAAATAATAGTTGGACGATTAAATAAGTTGTTTTTAAAAATAAAACTGAATAATTACCAATATACCTTTCAGTGTGTCACAGTGATTACTCCAAAACAAATATACAGTTAATAAATTAACACAAAGCCAAGTGGCTTTGTGTTAATTTATTAACTGTTTTCCCGTCATTTAGCTCTAGTTTGGGGTCATGCAACTTGTCAACTCGACAATTAAATCCTGTACAAACTTTTATGCCACTCGGAAATATCAAGATAAAAGCACTAATACATATTTCATGAAACACAGAAGATGATCTGGTGTAAATTCGGAAGCCTTAATCAGCTGTGCCAGCCACTATCTAATGTATTATTTAGACATCATGCAGCACAGGCCTAATCACCAAACTTAACGGTGCAGACGGTAGCTTGTGTATTGTGTTGGTATGTAATGATAGCTGTTGACCAATATCACTGACTGGGTCTGCCAATAACTTGGCAAATCGTTTCAAATTGCCTGAAAGTTATAAACTGGCTTGTATATTGTTCTACTGGCGCAGGTTTTATTTATTTCTTGTCTACAATACGAACGAATATTTTCTGTTTCTATTTGTCAATGAGTTGTTATCACCTTCAAATGAAATCATTATATGATAATTTGAATATATTATAGTACTAATAATATAGCAACATTTTTTCAACATCTGTTATTGTTAATATCAACACGTGATCTTCATTTTAAATATGGGCTTATTAAAGGAGTGTGAACTAACCGGAAGGTGAAGTAACCATTGAGCATTACGTAATAATTTAAATAACCATATTATTGGGTATGATAGTATATAACTAATATTTTGATGTCTTTCCTGTCATATTGTCTTAGTTAAAGTATAATTTTAACTCAAGAAACACATCGCTTACATCGACGCATACATTGAGTGTCATTGACGCATACATTAATGTGAAATGTGATATTGTCACATGATACATACACAGTAGATATAACCCACCATCAGGCGTCATCAATAATTAAATTTCACCAGGATTCTATGGGGCTTTCAGTGGCTGGAAATGTAGAGGAGGTTAGACTTTTATATATGCTAAATATTATCACTGACATTCTGCCAAATGCGTAGAATGACGTCATTCCGACCAGCCTCGTGGGATTGTCGTGTTCGTGTGTAGACAAATAAACGATTTGCTAAAGATTAATATAAAGTTTGAAAATCTTTAATAAATGTTTCCGTGTTTGATTAAACCGTAACAGAAATGAATGTGGTAAATTGTGTGTTTATGCCAAAAAACTTGGGTGAGAAATTACGACTTCTTAATGTGATGAAATTAGTCAGACAGAAGTAAAATGTTATTTGGCTCTGTAAGTTAATTTCTTAGACGTGAATTGTTTTGTAGCAAAATCACACAGCCTATAGTATGGACGGTCCACATGAGAAAAAACAGTATAATACCTATGTTGTTGATTACGTGGCTAGTTTGGTTTAGAAAATAATCTAGCTTTATAAAAGGTTATAGGAGTTTCAGATTTAGTAATACAGTAGGCTATATGAGTTAAGGTACCCCGTATATGATAATGGGAACGTATATAAAGCTGATATCTTTATAGGGGTATCATGAGCTCAACATGTTTACATATTACTTCATGATATGTGTGATGTGTATGGCTTTGCATAATCGTGTTGTCTGTTAGTTTGAATTGTTTTCGTCAGTGTGAGTTGGCAAACTCTCTCCAATAGTATTATTTTCTTCGATTTTATTGCAAACTTTTATGATAAAGCAGAGATATATTTCTGCCTATTTTGTGATCCTCAAAGAAAATGGCAAAGAAACAATTGTGGTACCAGAATTCCACATTTAATATTTCCCTATGTATAATTAGAAAAAGTGATCTTTAACACCCTTTAATCAGAATCAAAATATTTTGTTTAAATCTCAAGATATGATCATTTAAGTTTTACACTGTATTTATCGGAGCAACCATGTTTCTAAATGAATTGCGACAAGTCTATGATCATGTCATATAGGGTCACCAAAAGTTAATATCCTTAGGTTTTTTTTAAAAATATTTTACATCATTATTTGCCATAGTCAAAAAATGCGTCTACAAATTATTGATTCATTAATTAAAGACTATTGCATATCAGCAAATACATGCATGCGTTTAAATAAATTAAAATAGTGGTGATATACACGAGAAGACAATGAAATGTATTTAAAAAAAATAGACTTGTCACAAATCATTTTATAGAAAGATGGCACCTCATATAAGCCAACCGCAGATGTTTATATATTGATATAGTAGTCACTATATCTGAATATAGTGATGTTGAACTGATATCCAGATATCGGTAAATGTCGATATCCGATATTACCATCATAATATCGGACAATACCGATACTGATATTACCTAGTAAATGTAATAGAAATTAAGATGTATTTATGTATAATACTGTGCGTATAGTTCAGTCTTATTCACTTCTAGATTCTTATTGATGATTTTTACAATGAAATAAAAAAGGAATCCTCTCTGCAATTATTTCTCTTTGATGTTTTAACGTTGTCTATGGGTTACTAACGTTGTTGCATCTCAATATATATTGTACAATAGAATAAATAAAATAGTGTATAGGCAAGGTGCATTAGCACAGTTCACCATAAATGTGTAAACAACATAACGAAAGGCAGGCGTTCTAAATGGGTTTTGTTATACTGGACTGTGAACATATATTTTAATATAGGGAGTTACTGACGGACGTCCTTATGGAATCAATTCATCCAACAGTTAATTAACCTCTAGATTTAGGTATGTTTGATTCACAATACTGACTCAATTTGAATAAAAATATGGCAAATGAAAAAAAGATTTTACTACGCAAATAGGCCCTACTCAATATCGACACCCATTATCGGCAACATGCCTACATTTTGCCAATACCTATATGTCGCCAAAACTGGTGGTTACAAATTGTAAAAGATTGTTTTGGAAACAAATATTGGGGACTGTGGGATAAAGTACCGGTTCCAAAAGGTATTCGTTTGGTAATTAACATATTGCTTCTAAAAGTAAACAAATAATAATTATAATAATTCATCTTTCTATCATGCAATGAATTAGTCTATTTGTCGAATTACTTAATTATTTATATATAACATAATTAAATATTCACAGAAGAAATGGCACACCCGGTTTTCGATATTTTTATTTAAATATTTATCTGATCACCAACTGTTTGCACATCCATCTATTAACAACCAAATAACGCAATAGGGGATAAATATTATATAATATAATATTTGAGGACATCAATTGTGTTTTCAATTACGTGGCAACCATCTGGATGTTCTGTTATACTTATTTTAATCTCATATTTTTAATCTTCATCAAGAAAGATTTTGCAGTACATAGAAATACACAGAAATGAAATTCATGATCAAACTCATGATAGAACAAAATGAGAATAAAAGTCATTTACTTCGTTTGATTATGCTCCGTTAGTGATTTATAAAGATGTAATAGTTATTAGTTGGGTATATTTCAGATCGTTCCAAATTTGTGGGTGGACTTTTGTATCAATATATTTTCTTAGGCCTATTTAACATTATTTAAAATTTGTCATTTATCAAACACTGTAACTCTCCCTTATAAAGTTCCTACTTCTCATGGTGCCCACGCCTATAATTTATATTTAATCTGTATTTTAAATGATTCATCATTAAATTTCTATCCGAAAATATGGTCGAGTTCACCAACTTGGCAAATCATATATCTTTCTAAAAAAATGCATGTAAAAAATAATTTCAAACTGTTATTTATTTCAACTTCTGTTGCGGTTACTAAAAAAATCGCGACACGGTGGCAAACATAGGAATTTAGAGCTTTGAACACTATCGCCATGTGCTCATACCAGAGCATTTATAGTGCGTATGGTTACGCATAATGCCGTTCACGTGCGGAGCCTCTTGTTGAAACCAATAGGCTTAACGCTGACAATCCTATACAAAGCTAAACTGATGTGTATCGGAACTCTGTATGTTATTACGTTCATATTTTGTGGGTCATTCCGTAGTGTGTGTATAGCTATTCATAGCTTTAGAGATCTCATTCAGCACGTGGCTTTGTCACTTTTCTTCAGTTTCCATTGACTATACGTTATGTATTAACCTGTTTATGATATAATCCGACCACCTTCGTAACTATATTTAGATATCGTTCCAAGTTCGACTATAGAGACTAGAGAGAAAGGTTTGAGTGTATTATCGCATCGTAAATAATACGTGAATATATGCCGTATTTAATTAATAACCGCTCTTTACTATATATCCGTCGCTTGTCTTTCCTATGGTAATATGATATATATTAACTATTGATTCTACTTTTGCTGGTAGGAGTTATCTAGCAGGAGGGGAGTCATATCATTAATGTATATGACGTACCGTACATAAAGTCGTGAACAAAATGAGTGATTGGAAAATTATTTATTTACATATATATAACAATAAAAATATAATCATTCTTAGCTAAAATACGCCGAAATAGTAGGTTTGCCTTTTATTTGAATATTCTAATTTACCTTTTTGTCCCTAAGAATGTAGCAGTATCTTGCAATTCTGTGGAAAATGTGTTAATAACCGTTCCCGAAGATAATGTTTACTACTTTTGTATTCTGTAAATTAACTGAAAACCCAAGATATTACTATACATCCTATGAAATCAGAATGTAATCATGTGGCCCTATGACGTCATCATAGACTTGCCACTAGTCTTTTCAGCTCCTAATAGCCAAATTCGGATGTTTATATCTTGGGATTGGAAAGATATTTTGATTACGTTTACATTCGGGATTACAAAACGTGTTCCTCTCTTTCAGAATATGTATTAAATATATACATTATATATATGTAACTCCGAATAAATGGAAGGGGTATCCTAAGTTCCTAACGTTTACATATATAACCCTGAAAATATTCCAACAGTATTTTCAGCCTTTGAATATAGCCATAGATACCATTCTCTCGGAAACTATGTCAATTTTCTGCACCTATACATGAGTTAATGCTGTGGGATAACCTAGGGCGACTAAGTTCCTTTTGGTTTCGCAGCAAAGTCACGTATTATTGTATTAGGGTGTAACGGCGGGTCAAAGTTAACCTTGGACATCGCATTCCCGATAAATATGTAAACATACGGTACAGGCGGTTGACACACTTTAAGACATTTTCAGTAAAGAACTGTTTGCTGTGTACTGGTGTAGTAGGCATACACCTGCGATATTTGAACGTACTGGGGAGGTGTGGAAAAGCGAGTATCTGAGCGTATATTATAGTAATCTTAAAAAAAATAAGGGAAAGCCAAAAATGTGAGAGGAAAAATATCATCATGTATTCATGTTGGTTGAAGGCGTACTGCTAATACACACAAAATTTAAGCATGTTCGAAGTGCGTACGTATAGTTACGTAATCAGTAGGTATGTTGTTGAATTTGTAATGTCCTCTGTGCAATAATACATTAATTACCAGATTGCCAGATGAATAAAACAAAATAAAATTCTAATAATTTGAAAATCCAAAAATCCACGCTTCATACTTTCCTACTATGTGAACTATCATTCTACAAGGAGTGAAATTTCACTCGATAACAGAATGGTCCCTACATACACTCTTCTTGGAGTGAATTTCACTCTTTTATTTTTAGAGTGTATGACCATCCAGTCTATATCTATTATAGACTACTGTACAATAGAATATCGGATTTTGACAATTGGACATCCAACATTTATTTGTTAACTGTAATTGAAAACGCATAGTGGCCTAGTGTTATTATTATCTAGCCTAACGTGATATACTACATGTCTGCAATGTTACATGTAGGCCTACCAAATACCAATATTTTCATTAGTGTATAGAACAACTTTCCAAAGAATCGCTGTTGTTATGCAAGACACACGGAATAAATCAATACAATAAAACCTCACCAAATATCAACTTCAACTTCAACAGTCAATAAAGACCGTGGGCGTCCAAATCTTTTCTGTTGATCAGTTGCTTCGTAAGCACGGTTCTAAACCTTATTTTCTTCGTTCTGGTCAAATTGGATGCGAAACAACATAAGACGTTTACTCGTCGTGTATATTCTCTATCTCTCTCTCCATAACACGGACATGGCTTGAATCACTTGACTTTTTGAGATTTTATTTCCATACTCGATTGATTTTCTTTAAATTCATTACTCGGCGATTCAAATGATGCAAAAAGTTGGCAGGTGAAAACAAAATGTCAGATTATTGCGCTCTGGAGGTATCAATTCTTAATGAATATTCACCAAACTTCCACAGTTTACTGGAATATGCCTAACGTATAATTGATTAACGCTTGACCATAAATGTCAATGGCTAAGAACATTTAGCCTTAACACTAACAGACTCCTGTCCGATTGCTCTCCGGGAAGATCTTTACTGGGATCACAGAAATATGCTGGCTATTCATTTCATTTCTGGTCAGAAAGAAAGTCAAAACACAAAGCCACTTCGGTCTGAAAAGTGAAAACACTAGCTATCTGGTCGATCAACTAGCCGACTCTGACTGATCACAAGACATTCTAGCTAAGAATTGGATAGGCATAATGGTCATCGTAATCCAAACTGTAAAAGTGGATGGGGTTTTTGCACTGCCTCATAACCCAATCTCTAAGGCAACAATACCGTAACTATTCCCATTTCTTTCGTTGTAGTCACTCAATCATTCATTATCCCATTACGACTTGCAGAGTTCAATTGATGACGTTTGGGGAGTTCTGAGTTTCGTCAGGTTCTAGTTCCTTGCGGCAATGTCTTTCGCCAGATGTAGTTCGGTAGTTTAAATGGTACTTGGTAACTTGGGTCGTATTTCTCATTAATGTCGACAAAAATCTGCAACTAAATCAAATTTCTTTCGTTGTCTTTGTCGGTTTAATCATCACTCAATCATTCATTATATATAGGCTATATATATGATATAATGAATGACTGAATGATGACAATATCGACAACGACAATGAAAGGAATTATGATTTATTTGCAGATGTTAGTCGA
>JAODAF010222881.1:0-16183 GCA_027574765.1 Molpadia intermedia
AAATTACTAGTGAAATTGGTAAAATTTTTACAAAATTTGCAAAATTACTTTTAAAATAAAATTTGCACAGTTATTTGGTGAGCAGCAATTCATGATGAATCAACCCCAGATAGTGTGATCTGGTGATTTATTACTATATGGAGGACATCACCAATTATGTTTGTAAACCAACTTAATTTTTTATTGTTATAATGTAGACAGGTAATGATCAGTGGGCAGAAAGGCAGCAGAGAGTCTAGGTTGATTTCTTCAGGTTTTCAAGACAACTACTGGAAACTGCATGATTCCGACCACACATGAAACATTGTGAGAAATAATAATATCCTCCACAAAATAGCTTGTGTAAAATTATTAAATTTGAAATCTGCATTTTCCTTGACAAAAACACTTCATAACAGACCTGGCACACTTTGTTGGGTGTTCATACTTGAAATGGTACTTGTATTATTTTTTAAATATATAAAATGTCATAATATATAGCTAGGGTGTCTGTAAAGTCACTAAATTAACTGAAACACCTAAGAATGAAAGGTTAATAGTGTATTCAACTTAAATTAATTTCCTAGCTAGGTTTTCATACACATGGAATTTTTCCTTGGTTCAACAGAGCTAGAACTCGGCCACCCTTGGCGATAGTTACACAACGCTACAATTTTATTAATGTTTTCTTTCTCTCCCTCAGCCAGTTTGACTTGGTGGTTGGACTTGGGTCTCTGCTCATCCTCATGGTGTTAACTGTAAGTCACCTTTATTTTGGTAGTCAACTCTTAACATCAACAATTTATTTCACTACAGATGAATTTTTCATTCTTAATGTTTGATTGCTCTACATGACACAGCGGATCTTTAATTGGGGAGATCAGATTTCACTATAGGTCAAATGGACTGGTGAGGTGCCCACGTCTATGCTTTACTGCCCTTAATAGAACCAAAGGGATTTTACATGCAGCTGAGCCTACAGGGGATAATAAAACTATAGGCTATAGGATTATTGATTGATAACTTGGGGACTAGATTACTGGACAATGTCAATAAAGTGATCAAGTTTTGGGAAGCTATTATGTTGTTTCAATAATAAAATGGCATACCCATGTTATTACAAACAAACTCTTAAAGGAATGCTCCTGGCTAAGTTAAAGGATCTCTGATAATTGATAATAGTATAGCAGGAGTTATAAGTTTGGTTAGGGTATTATTACATGGCATTAATTTGCTTGATGGGACCATCCTGACATGACAATTTAGAATAAAACTTCCTCACCTGGAAATAAAAAATGTTTAATTTAAAATGACTTCAACAATCCATCTGGCAACAATCACATTATCATGGCAGACTAGCTTGAATAGTGTTATGTTTTAAATCCTTAAAATTAACAATGGTCACATTAGAATATTCTTCTTAAGGTGTGTTTAAAATTTGCCATACTGAATCACCTATTCTGTTGAAATATAATAATAAGATACAAAACATCATCTCATGTTTTACCAGGTCTGTTACGGGGCCTTTTTAAAGAAATTTTCCAAAAATGTTCCAAAAGGGACCATCATGACACGTATATCTGAGCACAGCGCCAACATGGCTTGGCACGTTTGCCGGAAATGACACTTCCCAGCCAGGCCTTGCAATGCAAGTTGCATCTAAACATTCTTTACTTTGAGATCTCATATTTTAGAAATTTGAAAAAATGGTCAACTAGAAAGGTCAACATATTTTGATAAGCAATTACACATCCATGACAGGTGGTTTTCAGGCCCGTAGCCAGGTTGTTTACTGGTGGGATCGTTTTCACATCTCACCGAAAGTGCACTTGCCTTCCTGGGGGAGGGGTCCCCTCCCCTTTGAGAATTTTTTGAATAAGTAGGGTGCTTAGGAACAAATTGTAAAGTAAATTCATGTTCAAGAATTGTCTGTCCGATATTATTATTTTTTGAGTAATATAAATTTATTTTAAACAAATCAATAACGTTACGTCTATATTGCCAATGAGATATAACATTCAACCTTGCAGACCTGCAGAGTAGAAGCGCCCCTCCACTCCATGCACCCCCACCCTTACTAACAATTTTGATCAATACTGCACTGTGTGAAGCAATGTACAGAATTCTAGTCGCGATGTGCGTCAATAACGAGTCAGCTTTATTGTGCAAACATTCACTATATGTCATTAAAAAATGGAAATTCAAGCATAAAATCCCCCCTCCCCCAAATTGAAATGCTACTGCATGCATATGGTTATGTAATAACACATTTCTGCGTAAATTCATATATATAATGAGCCTGAGCGGAACTCTCATCCGAATCGTTCCTATTTTAATATTCTCGAAAGAGCCATTTTACCAATTTTCTTTAAGAACAACTTGATAGTAATAAAGTTAATAATAATAGTGATTAATAGTGAAAATGTAATAGTCTACTATACTACAAATGCTCAGTATTTTGCCCAGGTAAATGTTTATGGTTCCTTGACCGGGGTTGATAGGGAAAGTGGCGCTGTTGCGGAATGATATCGGAGAATGGAATTTGATGTAGTTTACAGATTTTGATCAATTTGTTTAGCTTTTTTTGTTCAGATTTAAATTCAATGTTATCGTTACCGTGCTACAATAGTTGCTGGGGGTGGGCAAATGAGCTGAGCGTGGTATGTGTAGGGGACTGGGGGCCATGCCCCCCATATATATTTAAAAAAAGCCTTGTGGTGGTTATGTCATGTAACAAACGTAACTGCTTGATTTTGGGATGTATCAAGTAAAAAAGATTGATGTCATGTGCGTATGGTAGTATTATTAGCATTTTCGAATGCAAAGATCATCAGTTTCCATTCTCCTAATTTCTTCTTCTGTAGTTCATGGCAGCAATGTCTTTGGTCAGAATGGAGAATACCGATGCAATGTCACTGTCGGACTGCAGACTGCCGGGGTGCTATCATCTGTTATCCAGAACCATTTGGGTGTATATGTCCTGCAGGATATACAGGTTTAGACTGTAAACAAGGTAGTTTTTTCACTTGTAAACACGGTAAAGAGTTTTCTCTTATTTTATGCTAGAATAATCACAAACATTTAATAAGACGATGACCACGGTGTGTGCGTGTGTGACGGGTTACTGAGAACTCTCTACTGGAAAACAAGAACAAGGGTGGAGATGTCCATGTACACAATAAGTATTAGTGGTTCTTGCAAATAAGTAGTTTGCCTCATTATTGTATGTCACAAACATCAACTAGTGGTTCCGCATTAATACATTTGATTTGTGTGTCCAATAAACTGCATAGTGGATATATTGTGAGTAATGACGAGAACATGCTGATATTTCCAATATCATCACTATTCACAGGTCATAGCAGGTAACGCGTTAACCTGTATTCTATTGCTTCAAGTTGACGCATGTGACATAAGTGATATTAACATTTACGTTACTTATGTCTTTGGTTTGATCTGAGAGTTGCATTTTTCAAGGTTTGTGCACAAGAAGTGCATCGGGTCAATAAAGCAAAACAAATATTTTAGATTTTGTTTATTCTTTTTTGTGTGAGTTATAGTAAATAAATCATGTGTAAATGACAACATGGACACTGTGACCAAATGAAAGTGAACACATTTCAATATATTGATTGAACGCAATATCCATTGATAGTACTATTGCCACCCACTCTCTATATATTGTTATCATGTTCAGCAGCATTGATATCTTAATCATAATCTGTTACATATTCATTTGGTTAGGTATAAGTTCAGAAATTATCTCAAAAAAAGAAATGAAATAAAATAATACAATACAACTTTATAATGTACGTACATTGTTGTGCAAATATTTAGAAACCTGTATACATACAGTGAAACTGTTAAACTATTTAGAACTAAAACAGATCGCTTGGTAAAAAATGCATGTCACAGTAGTGTGTAAAAACATGACACAATGTGATATAAGGACAACACGAGTCACATACAACAATACACATCTTTGAACCTCATCGATGTTAATTTATTTGCAAGTTTGGGACCAATATAATGTTACATTCGCTGGTACAGGAGGATCCATCTAACCTACCTCATCTAATAACATTAACATTTTTAACACAATACTCTTACATTGCTTAGGGAATGCCACAGATAGCCTGAAACAGAGGGTATGTGACCAACATCTATCACTATTAACGCTATGTCTGTTATGCTATTATTTCAAGAGGTTAGCTCATTGTCATAATGCTAATAATTTGGTATATTACCGGGGTATACCACTGTTTGCCTCTGTTGCTTAGTATTCTTGCATTGTGTATGGAAACCTAGTGCTGCTGCGAATTAATAATATTTGAAAAGTGATTATAAGCCATCGTTTGAAAGACACGTGCGTGTCTTACAGTCTTACCGAGGACCCGAAGTCTAAAACACAGTGTGTTTAGGTCCTCGCTTGGCCTAGCATTTGACCTAGCAATGCCCCCTCTATTTCAATTTGTTACGTATTTTCGAGGACTTCAAGCATAATCCTCGAGAGCATAGAACAGGCCACTTGGCATGGTTCTAACTTTATATAATATAACATTATCGGTCGTCGTCGAAGTCCTCTGTAGTCGGATGTGTTAACAAGTTGAGGTCCTCGGAAGTATAGTGAAACAAAAACACTATGTGTTACGCAGTTTGTGGTTTGCGATATCGTACGTATATGTAATATGCATTGAAATACAAGCTCTGAGGTACCGTATCATACTACCCAGCCAACATCAGCTAGTATAAGCCTGGGCAAGCTGGGCTTAAGTGGACATGGGCTGTAGGTGGGCTAGCCACATGGGGCCTTCCTGAGCAGAAGATGGGCACATCTTTAGATATGGCCGAAATAAAAAACGGGTTTGTTTTCTTTTATCTAGTAATTGCTACTTTTATTTCATTGGAACAATTAGTAATTCTTGAACAATGCTAACATATGGCTTAGCATTGGCTTTACACATTCTGTCATATTTGTGGCATTACAAATACAATTCATACAACTAAAAATGATTCGGTATCTAGTGATTCGCCTAGCTAGTCCTAACGTTACGCATGATGAATATGAGCGGGCTATACTGTCGAATTATTGTTCTCAGGGGTTATCTGTGTTGTAGAGGCCTCGGGTACTTGGGTGATCAATACCTTAGTTTACTGCTTCGAACTTTGACTGTTAGACTATTTTAACGTTGTGTTAAGCTACTTTACAAAACGTAAGGACTTGGGAATTATACTGACTACCACTACTTCTTCTTTTAGATCCGGTTAAACAAGTAGATAAATTAATGAGAAAGTTTCCTGTTGATTTTTAACTAATAAAGCGCACTGATTAGAGAAAAATGAAAACAAGAATTTCTATAGCAATCGACTTAGGCTATTGACTCCATGAGGTTATATTATCGAGTAACGCCGCTCGGACCAACTTCGCCCCCCCCCCTTTTTTTTAGAAAATCCTGGATCCGCCCCTGAATACAAGTAGCACAAACACACCTTATAATATAGCCCATATATAAAGTATGAATGTTACTAATTCTAAATCAAAAGGAGACTCCAAAGGAAATATACACAATTATTACTGACCAAATGCCAACATCGTTATACGTAACAATAATATATTGAAGATGTTGTTTCATAGAACAATTCGCATTTTCACTTTGTGTCAGGAAGCAAATACACGAGTCTGGGCCAAATATATTAACGTTTTAAAGTACTGTACGTTAAGCCTACCCTCCAATTAATATTCTTGATATATGCTATATGGGTAATGTACTAACCATCAACATAAAATATGCAACATCTCACTTCCACCATTCCCTATTTAGAATTGAATAAAGCTATATTTAAAGCCTTAATGAAAAACGTTTCTATAAATGTCATCACTCACCCAACATCTTCATACCAAGTTTTAGGGGGCCCACATGGCCCATCACTTAACAGCAACATACCCATACAAATTTGGTCCCAAAAATGTTAAGCCTAAAAACAAAATTTGGGTCGTAAAATCTATTTGGAGACCTAAAACACGCGGGTTGCAAACTTGGGTCCCAATGTTATTTGGGGCACATATGGTCTAATATATACCTACTACCACCCAATAACAGCATACCAAGTTTGCTTACATTCCGACAATCCAATACAGCAACATACATTCCGACGGTTGCGGGGTTACATCAATTCGACATTTGACCCCGTGACCTCAATAATATGCATGGTATCGGCGGATCTTTACACGGGGTATGACTTCAATCGAATTTTCGACGCACACACGCACACACACACACATACATATACACCAACCTGAAAGCATAGGAACCAAAAACACTGACGCGCAAGAACTGATATCGAGCCGATTGGTATTAGGAGACCTTAAATAGTTGTGAGATGTTTAACCGAAAAGCAAGTAGAAAAGCGGTAAAGAGATTAACATTACAATTGCAGAGGATCTTTGGGGAATGTAGCGTTTACATTTTGTAGGTCCAAGAAGGACTATTCCAGTTCAGAGTGATGCTGTTTGGCTTTGTAATGCTCTTGCGACCCTCGAGCTTGTCATGGATTGAATCTTATGAGGATTGCGATAGGAGACTTGTCTGGTGTACCTGGATGACGTCATTGTTCATGTACAAACATTTAAATGGCATGTACACCGGCTCGAAGGGTTTGTGCAGAAGCTGAGTCAGGTAGGTCTGAAATTGTCATCAAAGAAATGCCAGTTGCTTTGGCGAAATGTAACCTTTTTGGGAAAGTTGTTAGTCCTGATGGAATACGAAATGATCCGACCAAGATAAATCAGTTAGAATATGCGTGATGTACAAAGTGTTGTCGGCCTGTGAAGTTACTATAGACAATTCATCCAACGATTTAGTTTGATCGTCAAACCGTTACATCGGTTCACAAGAGCTGGTAGGGAGTATCACTGAAATGACGAGTGAGAGACATACTTCTGTGGATTGAAGGAATGACGAGAGGTGATACTGTGTAACGGCAGAACGTTTTGGCAATAGTAGCCGGTGTGAAGTGGTTCCACCATCTTCTATATGGGAGGCAATTTAGAATTAAAAGAGACCACGGTGCCATCCGGTGGCTGTTAGAGTTTTAGAACCACGAGGGGCAGACATGCTGGTTGGAGACCCTGCTGTGGATATCAGTATCGAACATCGCTCATGAAGGATTTACAAGAATGCAGACAGTTTGTCCCGATAGCTCTATGAAGACTGTCGTCGTTGTGACCGGTAGGAAGAACTGCAAGTCAGTTAATGAGGGCGGTGTGGAATCAATCCCGTTGACAGCATGATGTTGCAGTGTAGCTCATGACGGAGAGAAATGGACATGGCATCAAACCCGGAGACGAACCTAGTAAATGAGAGATCTTCGGAGGAGCTAAGAAAGTTATAGGCTTTTGACCCGGATATCTGTCCAATCGTCGAGGCAAAACAGAATAGCAAAAGATCAGATTGGGAAGACAGTTCCGGTAAACTACTAATCTCAGGGGGATAGTTTACTTTGGCAAGATGGCATTATATAACAACGGGTTGAGTCACCAACCGGTGATAAAGTAATATTACAGTGTATCTTCTGGGGTTTCTTTATGTTCACTTGTATTTCAGAAAACGAGTGGTAACCAGACCATATTTCACGCGGAGTTAAAGTGTGTGTCGTGCTTTCCGGGATACCAATCAATGCAGGAACTACATGACTACGCAGAGGCCGAACATGCCCGAGTGATGTTTCGATGTAACCTCTGTGACGGATTTAAGAACGATCGATCGTAGCAACTGAAGGAGACAGAGCCGTAGGAGACGGTCGGCGCAAAGAAGGTTTACGAAACGGGCAAAACGGCGATCAGAGGAAAGGAAAAGAGTACTTTCAAACGTAAATTAAAGAAAGAGAGACGGTGACAAGAGAACCAAAACGGAGGAGTTGAGGCGTCGACGTAAGGTAGACGGGCAAAAGAGAAGTGGTTCCGAGTTGATTCGGGAGAAATGTCATTATGGTCAGGTTATGGACGAGAAACCACAATAGAAGAATGATGGCCAGATGGCGATTGTTCATCAAACCCCTGCCAAGGTTCAGAGGTGGCTTACCCTCCAACAGCTTGTCGCGCTGGGATATCTAACCTTGGGAAAAGGGAAGGACAGAGATTGTAGCGATAGATATTCAGCAAGCAGAACAGGATGCGAAGTGCTTTATACTAAAACAGGTGGAAATTGAAATAGTTATTAACGGAAGCATTGTTAGCTTTGGCTTAGGGGAGATGTTACTAAGAGTTTATAGGCTAGTGTACTGCACTGCAAAGTTTTAGATACTACTTGTGAATCATCGGAGGCGGTAGATGAATTCGGGTTGAGTTGGTATATCGTACATGATTTACAACCGTAATTAGACGGAGAAAAACAATGTCTTCATCAAATAATCAAACATTTTTATGTAAGGTAATAGTAGTACGTGTGCTATAAATCGGTGTCGCAAGAATCTCGTGCAAGAAAGATGTCCAAATTCACTTGCCCCACCCAATGATTTTCACACTTCCGAGATATGGGTTTCGATGCGTGAAGTCTAGGTCTTCCAGTATGGCGGAATATCGATTTCTTTAACCGGAAAGGTATACTGTAATTAAGCGAAGTATCAGAAGGGTCAGCCGACTGAAGGAGAGCCTTTTGAAGGTTCAACAGACTAAAAGACAGTTTACTGAGGGTAATTTTATTGAAGATCAGCTGTTATAATATCAATAAAGTGTAAGTATAGTAAATTAGAGCGTGTAAGTTACTAAATCAGAATATAATAGTAATATTCCTGTTTTGTTTTTTTCTTTTTGTTTATGTTTCTGTTTCTTTTTGCCTTGTTGTTATATTGTTCTCCAATAGCTCCTTGCTAGATATAGTGGTAATCCTAAACTTGGCCTCGAATTCGACACGAACAGATGTGTAACAATCATACCAAAGTTATCATGCTACCACCACATTCACTGCACTAAGCAAGAATGACATAAACCATCCATAGTCAAAAGTATAAGCTTCCTAAGAATTGTATGTTCAATCCCACCCACGCATTATTATGATGAATGAGATCTGCTCCAAAAATCAGATTAAAATTAAACATGATTTGCTGCAGACTTCTATTATTTAGTCACAGTCATATTACATTTTGGCTGTCTATGGTATATGTGTGATATGGTATATATGATATAAAGTACCAACTTATAATTGAGCTGATAGTATGGTTGACATTAACCCAACGTGTTGATGATTTACTGTAATAACATATTAAGCCACATCACTCATGAATATTAATGATCTTGCTTCTAGCAGTCAATGTTTGCAAAGTTATTAACGGCATAAAAATGTTATGTTAAGGCCCTCCCACTTATTAATGACATTAATGATTCTTGATCCAATATGTCGTTGTTTTAATACGTGTTTGTTACGTGGTTTACAAATTATATACCGTGATAACATATCAAGCCTCACACACTCATGGATATTAATAAGCCTAATATGTTAATACCTTGACTGGGTTTCAACTAACATCACCATATCAATCATCACATCATTCAATCGCATTATCACATTGAGATATCGTGTTTTACAAGCTCAATGGTCATACTCATACTCACACTCGTCACACTCATACACACACATGTCGACTGGATACTGGTTCATATAAGTATCATATACATCCAAACTGCACTTGCCATGTATTGTTCACAAGCTTTCTGTAGCTTATTTCTATATGGTTCCCTCATCCATGAATAATAATCAGATGATATTTTCCATTAGATCAAAATATGCATAATATCACCATTTGTACCACAAAATAACAGATAAACCATACACAGTCAATCATATTTTTGGTTCAAAGAAGTTAAGCCCCGCCCTCTCATTAATATTCATGAGATTTCAATACAAACAAATGAAGCCATCTACTTACCATGTACATCATATATGCCAAGTAGGCCTACCACATTCATCCAATTTTTTTTTTTGGGGATGTCAAAATATTATTGAAGTTATTTCAATCTGGTGATCTAGCTATTATACTTTACTAATGAAGTAAAGTTGTGCACTACATCAAATTATGCATGCTAATGTTTTATAGCTTCATACCAATTTACTAAATATTATGCAAATGAACCATACAGTGACAAATATAGTAACGTATTAACAACATTACGCTAAGCCACACCAACACATGGGTCATCTACTACCCATGACCATAATACATACCAAGTATCACATCCATAGAAAGTTTTTTTTTTACGATATCATGTTCACAAATTTTAAGTGGGTTATTTATAAATGGTGCCCTCGTTCATTAGTGATTTATGAGATGATGTTATGTGGTACAATACATGCGTGTTATGCCTTTGTACTAAACATAAAATATATCAAACCATACCAAAGATCAAATTTGACATCTTACGAATTTAATACTCAGTAATGTACATGAGATATGCGACAAAAATATAAGGGACCTGACCACTATACCTAAGTATCACATTCATGCGATATTTCCTTCTTGAGATTCCCTACATCTCCAGCATTGTAACGAAAACATACTTTATTTTAATATTGTATGTACGAAGATCATGAACAATGGCACCCCTCTCCCGTGTGGACGAATTGTCAGGTCACTACTCGTAGTTTCGCGCGCACCTGTGGAGACTGTGACGCATCATTCTAAAATATGAGTTTTGGATATCATAATGCGATATAGGATTTTGAGCAAGGTATTTGGAAACTTTCCAACTGCGCCATTTTGCAGCAGATAAGAATACAGCTTGCGATATAAGAAAAAAAAAACGTTTAGAACATTCGATATACATTCTCTTGTTTGTAATTAAAATCGTTATCAACAACGAAACAAAGACGTATGTGTACAATTGCAGACAATTCTGAACGTTGAAAGAACATAAATGTTCGATTGCTCAGATTTTAGTCATAGTCATAGAATAAGCTGAATTCAAACGGCTAAAGAACTGAAGGGTGAAGGGGTAGAGGGTTTAAAGATATCATGAAATAATGGAATGGATTAATGGTGTTGTGTAACCTATATTTACACATTAAGGGCAAATCTGGCAGGGTAGGTGCGGGGATAGTTTGGCGTGTTATGAATGTAGAAGAAACAAGAACAACGTTGGATTGCTCAGATTTCACATAAATGATAGCATATGCTGGATGGAAACGCTTATCAAATTGATGCTACCTTAACAATACCTTTTGTCGAGATCCAGCAAACTTATATCGGGTGGCATGGGCGCCTATTTGACTTAAACATATGTGGCGGTTATGCCTTGTACCAAATTACTGTGTGAATATTTCCCAGTGTCAACCCCTACTCAATGTCTAATTTGCTGTATTCACAAATAAATAAAATACAATTTTCATATTAAACTATGTGAAATTCATTCCTTTCATAACACATCATATATAGAAACTTGAGCAAATTAAAACTATGTTGGTAGAATACTCGAGTGAAGGGCCTAAAGAATTTTCAGAAGTAACAGAAAGTTTATGGTTCTAAAACCTCGCTTAAAAACATATGGTTTCAGAAGTATATGGAACCAGTTACCGGAACTTCTTCGAACCTGTTCACATATATCAACTTTTAAATGTTCCCTAAAGACTCATTTTTTCTCTTGCTTGATGGATCGTTAATATTTGTTCCTTTGTGATGCGCCTTGAGCAGTTACTTTTTTATTTTCTAGATTGGCGCTATATAAATCTAATTTATTATTATTATAATTATATATGTATAAAAACGACGTACATTTAGGAACGATATTGTGATCTGGTGTAAACGACAACTGCCCTGCACTTTTATCTGTACCCGTGCCCATTTTATTTTCAACCAGAATATGTCTTTCTCGTATGTTGGTTGTTCCGGCAATCAAAAGCTTAACTACTTACCCATTGCTTCAGCAAGGCAGCAGTAGATCAATAGAACCAGACAAAGCTGAAAAATTTGGCTTGTCGCTTTCATCCTGTCCCTTCCTAAGCTCAAATTCGTCGAATATTCCTACTTTGAATCTTGCTTCTCTTGTATTTAAGTGGATGGTCGTGTAGTATCTAGTATTGTGAACTACATTCGCTCATGCGCTGCACAAATCCCAAAAAGCCACAAGATTAATTTTGTTTGATTTTTTATCAAATCTGATTGGATATTAAACGTTGACTACACAGATTTTAATGATCGGTATATCCAATGAAAGATCAGCTGTGAAAATAATGATTTTAATCAACTTTCGTGCAGGAGAGCGGTCAAAATTATCAGTGCCCATTTTTCATATGATAACTTATTTTGCAATTGTATAATGTTATATATTTGTGTAATGTATAATATTATATATCAATATTATGAAGGCTTGCATGGGAACTTGGTAGGACACAATGGCTGACATGATCTAAATGTAGATTAATCAGATAAATGTAATTAACCACATAGCACCCACCTGATCCTTCACTGTGAGGACATAGTTTGAGAACGAAAGTTCCGACATTTTGAAAATATTTCTCAGTCAATCCTTAGTAAATATTGATGATGCTAAATTTGATGTGGATCTCATAGGAAAGTTATGAGTGTTTTACTACATCATTCAATTATTTTAACAAATACTATTCAAGAAACTCCCCGAATTATGCCTCGAAGTCTTCATGTTATCCCTCCCGTCGGGTCGGTTGGTGTGTCCTGCCTATACCTGGCATGTATGAGTTGCGCGTTGCACCCCGTCAAGCTTAGTCACAGTGTAATCCAGACTATAATCCCGATGTTGACTATCATATATGTCACATATGACATAATACCTGCATTCATACCAGACAGAAATCCACCCCATCCCCAACCACTTGACAAACCATATCTGACACTGCATTCTTTATCAGAGATTTTAAATATAGCTTAGCTATATATTAAAATTACTTTTACATATATTTAAAATCGAATGCAATAATTGCAATCTTGCTTACATTGTATCAGACCGAACAGTTAGGCGGTCTTCTAACAGAATGCAGGATTTGAAGGATTTCTTGGCACTTTCCAGGATAGGCTTTGCTTTTGATGCTATCAAATAAAAGAGATTGATGCTAGGAAGAATTCCGTCTACAATGTCATTAACTAATTATGCAGTCGGAGATGATGACATATGCTGTATTAGTGCAATTTGTCAATTATTTCTGTCGGAATCGAGGAATACAAGAATGACACTTTTAAAATGCGTTGTTTGGTGGGTTTCCGGTTATTTTAGCAAATTGCTGTTAATGTTATAGTCAATTTCCACTGATGCTTATAAACGACATCTTTACTTACACTTTGGTGTGAAAATAACCCTAGTCGGTTTGAACAACCACCTGTTGACAATCCATAGCATTCTAAAGGTCCACCCGATAAACAGCAGTTGCTTAAAATATTGTTTAAACTGTATTGATTAAGTGACAGAAATAAGCATGGAAATCCATTGCACAGCTTGTGTACATAATAATCGAGTTCGTAGTTAGCAAATGTGTTAGATTAGGTAATAGATCAAAAGGTCACTTGACCCAAGAATCGTAGCTTTCGACAAATTGCATTTGTATAATCTTACACTCGCGTAGTCTTCAATGTACAGTGATGTGTTAAGTTACATATGCGATGGGTAAACAACGACATTATTAGTGTCGAACACACCACGAGTATTCATTACTCTTTTATTTAGAATACTTTAATTTTAATTGCGCGTTAAAGATAAATTGTTCAAAAATTATTATTTACAATTAATATTCGATCGTTGGAAGGTTGGTAAGTTAGAATATTTTTGACAGAAGCACGGTTCCAAAATGCCAGAAGAATGAGTTGGTCGCGCTTATTGATGCAATGCAGACTCCCCAGTCAGAATTTGCCGTAAGGCACGGCTGAGGTGAACACGTATCCATGAAAGCGAACTAAATCTGTGGATAAGATGATTTTGCCACAAATTGTCACAATTTAAACCCTTTAAAACCATGAGACACAAAGTTTGTCAATATAGTTGAACTACAAGGTTCCTTCGCATTCGTTAAACTACTAACTAAGAGGGATTTAAAATATTCAGTGTGTTGTTAAGTTTGTATAATGTTTTACACTAGTTATTTTACAAAGGTTACCTACTTAGATACCTGATTAATATTCTAGTTTCAGTTGACTTGCCTCCATCGTTATAACAAATAACAGATAAAGAGCAGAATCAAGACCATAAATTGATATTTATAACAAAAATGATGAATCATCCCACCATAATTAATTGCCGCAGAAAGTTATTACGATAGGCACTTCATATTAAAGTACATATCTTAATTACTTTCTCCGGCATCGATACTGCAATTAAACACATATATATGTAAAGAGAGAATAATTATTATTCATAGCATATACCCTGATCGAAATATATTATTAAAAGAAGGCCTTTTAATATATTGATAAATCAATTTTAAGCCCTCCAAACCCAATATAACGTATATTATAATAATGAATAATATGATACAGTAGCAGTATACAGTTTACAATAGCACAACCCACATAAGTCAAATCAGAGGTCGGCATGTGATATGTGTACTTCTTGAGTCTATACTGAAACGTTTAAACCATATTTGATGCATGGTTTTGATAATTGATAAATACAACATATATGTGTCAATTCACTGTAGAACTTCATGATGTAATGCATGTTTTCTTATAAGGTGCCATGAAAATCAATTAATTTCTAATAGAAACCTTAACATATGCTACCTGTATATAGAAAGGGGAAACAACATGACACATAATAAACTAAACTAAAACTGGTACGTATTATACCTGTATATGCACGTTTAGTACCTACAACCGGGTACAGCGGTATTTGTTATTGGTTTAAATATCATAACTGTAGGAAAGGTATAGCTGTTATTACTTGATTTGTTCATTTTGGGGTAAAATTACATTTCTTTCCTTTTCATGATCCAAGAATTTAACCAACACTATCTTTCTCAAATATTTACCTTCTTATTTTTCTTAATAATGTATTAAGTAATCGTAAGTAATATTTTCAATACTACCATAATCTACTTTACTGTAGGAATATTTTTACACTTAATACATAAGTCCATATATTTATTTGCATTGCTGAAAAGGATCCAAATAATAATATAATGATATATTTCCCCATTGACTTACACACTAAATTTAATGTTATATCTCCTCCCCACCCCTAGATAGAAGTTTTCAAAAAAAACATGTGCTATCCCACATGTGAAAGCTGAAGAGTTGTACTCTTATGACTATTTAAATTTTCAGCTAGAAGAGGAGGAATGTTACGAACGTGGGTCCACCCTTAAAGAATCCATCCGCTTTCGGAAATTCAGGGTTTTGCTTTCGAATAAATAACTATCTTAAAATCGTCTTCAATAACAAGATTGTTACAGTAAGAGAACTTTGAATAGTCCTCTTCAATATTCGGGTAAAAAAGGGAACCAAACTTTCTGTTTACCTATCAAAAAAATACAAATACTTCTTAGGTACTTTTCCCCCGGGTGAACAATCTGGGCAGATGAACAGCGAAGCTAATGGTGGTGTGGTACCTAAACTAGTACTGAAACCATCTTGTTTGAACATACGTTGAAACACGGAAGGGAACATAGTGTTGTGTATGTAGCCCCGTGAATATTGAATGTTGAATAAGGGATCGTTTGCAGATCTGGAGTTATAGGGAGGTCCTTTCCAGCTTTCAGGTACGGGAACACATTGCCTTTGTATGGTCGATGACTGGATATCGTCTCGTTAAGTCTCCTGAAGCGATGCATAATTAATTAGTCAAACAGTTCCATCTCCTTGATTTATTTATATCTTCTTATTCGTACTAAAATTAATGTTCTCGATTCTCAATAATTTAAGTCTCCATTTCAATGATTCCCAATTAACTCTCTACTCTCGGCTATTAAAATCAACTCTCTATTCTCAACGATTATAATCAACTCACTATACTCTCAGATATTAGAATCAACCCTCCATGTCAAATAGAATCCACTGACTACCCTGGGCGATTCGCGAACCCATCAGCCAAATAACCTCATGGCGTGCGGGTTCTATTAGCCTCACCTTGTATGACGTAGAGGCTCGTGATTGGTTTAAAGTACAACTAACTACGTCCTGTCTGGCTCTGGTCCAATCACGAGTCTCTATGCTATTTCGTCCTTGGGGCAAGCAAGGTCAGGAAATAGAGATA
>JAODAF010225101.1:0-16170 GCA_027574765.1 Molpadia intermedia
AAATAAATACCGTGCTCTGATAGTTCGGCTAAGAATTTAGCATTAATTAGCATTGATAAACACCAACTTACATCAATTTCTTAAGTTTATAATGTAAGGGGTTGGGGGGATTGGGAGAGCGGAAATTTTCGTGACGTCACAAGTCTCATATTGGTAGACGAAGGACACAAGTATAATCCCTCAATGTTTCGCTGTATGCCTGATTGCATATATATCCATACAGTCCATTAGGCTGGTCACGCTTACGTCACAGTGACGTCTTTTGCAGAAAACACCAGTTAGTAACACAGTACATACTATAGGCTATCCGTTTGTTTTCTACCCAATCGCGCGTCGACCATTGTAAAATATTTAAAATCCCGGGCGAGCGACTTGCAGTTTTGCAATGACGCTCGCTGTATTACTCAACATGCCCGTCGGGCGCCGGGAGCACACTGTATGTAGGTACTTTGCATGAAAACGTACGCGCGCAGTATATTTCTACGTGCACGAGCAGCTGAAGCAGAATGTGTTACCCTTAGTTTCTGACTAATTTCTGTTTAAATCATTTGTCGTACAGAAAAGTAAGCCAATATATAATAAATCAAACATCTCGGCGAATCTCACTAAGATAGGCCTATTAGTCTTCAAGCAGAGGCGCTGCCAGGGATCTATAGAGGCACATGAGATTTTAACGCGTAGTTCAGACAATTTAGCGAGGAAATAAATGCAGACAAAAACTGCGCGCTAAACGTTTCATTTTGGGGGTAATGTGGATCCAGTATCATAAGGCATATGATCAGAAAATAATATAGCCTAAGGTCAATGTCGGCCAAAACCAGATCCTTTTATGCTTATTTATATTTATTCTACCATAGTTTGCAAAGTGATATTTACATAATATTATAAACTCATGATTGACAGTAGAACAGTATTTTTGATGGTAACGTCCAACTTTATACAAGTTACAATGGAGTCGGTGGCCATGTTTACATTATCAATATACGGCGTACAAAGTATTAAGGAAAGACAAAATATAGGAAATAAAGATAAATGGGTTATACTTAACAGTAAGATGTGTAAAATTGTAGGTGTTGCCTGTACAAATGAATCGTTTCTTCTTCTCGTTTTTATTTACCCTATAACTGACTAAAGAACCCTCGTAAAGAAAACCGCACCCACAAAAAATTATGTTCCTGTATATGCCAAGGTTAAAATCAAAATCTCCTAGTATATAATGCACAAAAACCTCAAATTCTACAGTCACTATCAATTCATTTTCACACTTATCCCTGCAGAGGAAAATGAAATTCCAGGCGGGCAAAAATTACTACCCAAGTAACGTCATCATACTGGTCAATCACAACATTGCACCAAAATCAAACCTCCACAGAAATCAGGAGACAATATGTATCTTCCAGATTATAAACAATGTCAGATGAACTGCCAACAAATCATTGCATGCTCTTGTAGGTTTGAGCCCAACATCATAAGCATACTAACATGTTCCAAATTGTTACAATTCTTTAAATTCCAACATTTCTTAGTAAGGTATTAAATAATCAAAATTCACAAACTGGTAAAATATTGTACAAGTACTTTCTTTCTGCTATGTTATGCTAATAAACTCATTTGAATTGATCTAATACAGGTGTCAAGTTTGATTTATATTTTAGGTTTACAGTAATTTGTCTTACTTTGGAAATATAAACTGAGAAAAATGCCGCTATATTACAATTTTATTTTTTTCTTTGGCAAATGGTATGATTTGTATACAAGCCACTATATGCTGAATGTTGTTTTTATAATAATAACACGCGTTGTTAGCAAAAGGGTATAAATCTTATTTGCAACCAAACATGAGTAAACATTCTTACTTTTGAGAAACAAAGAGGAAATGACTACATCGAAACAACTTAAATAAGAAAATGAACTAACAAAAAACTACCACGCATTATTAACATATTTCTGATAGTTTCCACTATAGTACTCCATATTACATCGGTATATTACCTCTTTCCATATATGCATACGTTGTTGCTAAGAGTCTAATTTGGCGTTCGCAAACAACCCTGAGTAGGCATATATCAAATTTGTGTCTGACTATTAATATACAAAGAGGAATTGCCTCATATTTTACATGTTTCCGAATGTATATATACACCTAAAATTAATAATATTTGTCTTACCTTTCAAATGAAGTAAGAGGAAAACCGCATTATTTTCAATTTACCAGTATTGTCTCATATATGTTATAAAAACGTATGATCGGTAAACATACTCTTATTTGCACTCCATTACATCTAGATATTCAACGAGTCTCTTATTTTATTTGTACGCATTGTTAGGTGCTTAGCTCAAGTCTAATTCGACGTTTATGAGTAAACGACTCTGAATAGATATGTTTCTTTGCCTGACTTTTAAAATGAAAAAAAATAATTGTCTCATGATTGAGCATTTTATGATATTCTTTATATATATTTTGTAAAACCGTATCATCAGTATTTAAGATCTCAATTGTTCCATATTATATGGATAAATTTAGTCGCTATTTATATTTACATGCGTTGTTCTTAAAAACGTTAAAGTCTGATATAAAGATTTTTAATAGATGCGTACCGCATAAAAACGCCGACATTTTAGTTTGGTTGTGTAATAACCTATCATCAGTATGCGATCATTTTATATTGATACCATATCAAAACGTATAATCGGTATGCAAGCTTTTATTTGCTCCTTACTTTAATGTTACATCGAATCTCTTATCTCTATATTTAGATTTGCACGGGTTCTTGGTAAAAGCAAAAACACTTACATATTATCTTATCCTTGAAAAGAAATCATGTCTTATCTTAAATTATATAAAAGAAAATACCGCATTTTTTACATTTTTCAATTAATTTCTCCTATATTTTGTTGTATATTTTTTATAAAGATTTATTTTTCATTTTGTAAAAATGCTTCATTAGTATATAGGCTCTTGTTTGATATATATTCCTATCTGTACCGACTCGACCGTGTCAGTCAATAAAGGAAAACACACACGTGAAAGTAGCAGCCCAGGTTTTTGAGAAAAGGAAAACACACACGTCTTTACAGGTTCCCGCAGAGCGGCGAACCGAAAGTAGTAGCCCGGGTTTTAGAGAAGTCCGCCATGAACTTTCAGTAATATCTATGACGTAAGCAACAGCCTACAAATAAAACCAGGCTTTATCTAGAGTTCGGTTTTTCTGTCGATCCAGTTACAGGAAAGATGACCAAAAATACGAAGTAGATTGTACCAGTGACGCACTGTAGAAATTTTTCGACGTCATGGGTGTCTTTAATGCTAGTTAATGTTATAGCGTATTTGTTAAGGGAATTTCTCTTTATATTTACATGAGTTTTTGATGCAAACGTTAGCTTAATTTAACGTTTACGTAAAAACATATCTGAGTAAACACATATATATATATACAAGTCTGTGTAAATTAGCATCATTACATTTTTTATATTTTGTCTATACTCTATAAAAGCGTATACTCGGTATGCAATCTCTTGTTTACTCCATATACTACATCAAGTTATTAATTGAACGATTATCTTTTTATATTAGCCAACGGTGTAGCAGTGGCGTAGCATGTGGGAAAGGTGGAAGAGAGGGCATGACTCTCCCGGGTATTTATTTGTTTTAGATTATGTATTACTTACAATACGTTGGCAGAGAATGGAAGGACCACACTGCCTGCGCACTGCAGTGGAATATTGACCTTTCAGTGCTAGGAACATGGTTCCTAGTACAGTTCCCCTGTATCACCAATATCAGGAATAATAATGTCATTTTAATGTTACCATTAATTATTATTCATGAATAACAGTGTCATCTTTAATGTATTATTAATAATTATTCATGATATCATTAATGATACCATGAATAATAATGCCATCTCAGTTAATGTTATTTTTCATGATATCTCGAATGATAATGAATAATAATATTAAAGTTGATATGGCGTCTTGAAGCTATCAAATTACTACCGTAATCGTAATATTTTATACACACGAACAGTTAGTGCCTGGTTATCACATATGGTATTGGCCATTATGTATTTTATTTATTTTACGCCTCCCAATAAAATTGATACGACATGTTGATGACGTATAACCACAGTCCCAGTCGAATTCCTCAATAATTTCGTCCGTGCCTTGTGCTTGATCTGGCGGCCATCTTTATCATTACATGTCTGCGTTAATACATTATACCAGATAGAGCAGATATATACGTAATACTAATGTCAATTTCGTCTCTGCGTGTATCTTTTTGAATTTGTCAATAAGTGTGTAGGATTAATCTACGTTCTAATACGGTATTCTGTAATGTGGTGTTATGTATCACATACTATAGTTCGTGTCTGGTGTTATATTAATAAGTCATACCTCCATGACGCGGATATATAAGACATTCCCTATTATATCATTCCTTTTAGAACACTTAATCCTGCATAGTTCCAAAGCTCACAAGTTATTACTGTGTTATTTATATTATGATAGGCCTTACACTTTTATTTGTGCACTGTAAATCGCGTTGTGTCGTATGTCACGTACTATTATTTATAAGTAGTCGTCGATAAAAAATAAATAGCGCCCTCAATTTCTTGGAGTTTGGATTTCAACTCGACACTGTTGTAGCAGCGTGTCATAATCATATTATTATTATAGGCGTATGTGAACCAGAACTATGTTATCAAAGTTAAAACTAGATTGGCCTACTAGTTACCGATTCGTATGAATTATTTCAGCAGTTTCCTCTTAATCTCTTTAAGGAAAATATACAAAATGATCCTAGGTCTAGGTAAGCCATGGCACATGTAGTTTGTAATTGAAACGAATGTCATTACCCATGATGCCAGTAAACTGGTTTAGAAAATTTCATCACGGTTTAACGAGAGTTTATTGATTTTTGTACAGAGAGAACCAGATAATTAACTCCATGTCGCATTAACTAAGATATTCTCATTATTAATACGAACTGGTCCTGTCACAGAAACAATTTTCAATAGTTCTGATCATATCTAACCTTAATTAACAATATCCATTACTTAAATTGAAGGCTTTTGTAAATTCCTTAATTTTGTCGGTACTCTTTGAAGTCTTGATTAATGCTTCTCAATTATCTGCCGGGTTCATCGGGTGCTCTCATTTGTAACCTAGTCAATGGAAGGGCCTTTGATTTAGTTTTGTTGTACTGGTAAATGGTTTCAAAGTAATTATCTCTCATGAACACAGACTTAAACCACTTGTATTCATAACGATCGAAACTCTATTACACCAACGGACAATACCCGATAGTATTACCATAACAAATCGCTCGGTCAGCTGTCCATATCAATACCTATCCCATTGTGTTGGTGAGATTGTTGGTTTTTCACGGACAGTGCAAACTAAACGTGTTATTGAAACAAAGAACAGTTAAACACATCGAGACCTTCAAATATAACAGCAAAACTAACAACGACTAACCAGTATTTCGATTTACTTTTAATCATCCAACAGATAGCCACGGCGCCAGAAAGCTTAGGCTTGGGAAAGTATACCCCGGCAACCCACAAAGAGATTTCACACCTCGCCTGTTTTTCAAACGTTTCTTAATGATGTTAACACTTGGTATAGTCTGTGACAATTAACTCTCCCGCGATTCCCAGCAGTAGGGGGCGGGGCGGTTGCCATGACGTCCACGTGTCACTCAAACACATAATTATCAGTGATCGCTTCTCTAACTAACTATATATGAACATATATTGCTTAAGTGTGTCGTGTTTAGCGATTAGCCAACACAAAACCGTTACGGTACAAAATACAAAAGTATTCTTATTTGCAAATGGCAAATTAATAACATTCTATTTAAAAACCGAAAGTTTTATAGACTAAACATCTAATTTAATTAAAATCCTAAAAAATGTCAATAACTATACTGTTGGATTGTACTGTATGTCAAACTATCAGCCAACTGATTAAACAAGCAAACTTAAATAGAAAGGAATGACTCCTCACACGTCCTTCTCCTCGCCCACTTTCCCCTCCCTTTCTCCCACTCCCCTCCTTCCCCTTTTATCTCCTCCCATACCCCCTTTGAACTTAATGAAAATAACGAGCTTCGGGTCGATCAAAAAGTTAATAATCTTTGGGTATTAGCTTGAGAATCATCCACATACCATTGGATTTGTTTAACTAAGCATGACCAACCTTTATTTAGATCTAATCCTAGTTGAGCAATTTAGTCGATACGTCACTACTTACTTTATTGCGATTAAGACTTGGAACTCTAGGCGGGTTTCCGCTCCCCCACTATAGGAATCAATCAACCCCCATCCCACCAACACCGTGATCGTAAGCTTTCAGGCTGACATCAGAGGTCAGGCCACGAATGATCTGGGTCATGTGCCCACTGAGCGGACATTTTTTTCGGCTAGGCAGTCTAGGCCAGAAATCCCACAATTGACGTCATTAACTCCTATGTTGCAAGTCACCCAAGAATGGTCTAACATTCAAAAGAAACCTAACGTACACAAACAGTAATAGTTTCACCCACTACAAATGTTGCAGTTATTGTATGTTCAATTGTTGTAATGTTAAGTACAAATGTGCTTTTAAAAATAAATAACAGCGGAGTATCGAAAAATATTAATTATACAAAAACTACAAGCCTCGTATGTTTGCGACCGAGTCATCTTTGAGAATCCTTGAGAATATTTGAGATAACGTGAAACAATTGAACCAGTATCTCACACTTCCAAATTCTTAGTTTATTTTTGTTACAATCGCATTACCCTCATTCATGTAAACTATAACATATACTTTCAAAAACAAGAAAGAAAGAAAAAAACTCCGTTATTTATTTTATTAGTTAGCACATTGGTCATTTATAAATTTTCAAATAAATATGGATGTTTGACCTAAAGGAACATTTCATAATCAGACAGTCATGTTGTCAACAAATGAAAAAAAAATATGTAGCCTTTTTGGCATATTAGATAATATTGAATATATTACCCTCGATCAGATTCTTATCGATTCATTGGAGTACACACACTAATGACAATAAAAAATATTATATCTCACAACAGCTTTTATTCTTCGTGTAACAGAATCTGTACAGTAGATCGGCGCGTCAAAGTCAACAGAGAGCTATTATATCTTGAACACACACAGCACGTCAGCGTGGTTACTTGGTCGCGTTAGGGGGCTTCTAGCTTACTCGATAGAAAGAAAACACACAGTAGACAATCTTTATTGTATGGCCACATACACATGGCGCCAGAGGTACTTAAAGCGACGCGTATAGCCTTAGCTAAGCCGAGAAGGTTTAATCACCCTTAGCTACTGTGTACACCTCGACTAGTGTGAAATTAACATCCAGATTCACCCACCACAGATACCAAAAGGTGCTTCTCGTCGAAAAATGGCAATTTGAGGTGATTAGGGCATTTGGAGTAAGGGATGCGTCCGGACAAGTTGACCGACAAGGATTGAGGATTTTAATTTAGTAACTTAAATGACACTCATTAATCTGGATATTTGGAAAAGGAAATTATTGTGGCTTGGTTTAAGTATTTTGCTTATAAATAGTATTGGAGCTCGTTTCGCTATTATTTTGTAACTAATATTACACGTTATACGTAAGTTATTCATTCTTTTAATCTTTATAATGTTTTGTCACATTAATGATTTTAATGTTCAATCCATGTCTCACCGAAATTTCCGATATTTCCGATATTTTTCACCATCCTTACACTTTACACCTTACAGTTTTAGTTATATATAGTTAAAAACAATTAGTTTATAATTATACAGCTATTTTTGCTTTCCATTTAGGTACTTTTTGTAGTCTAATTTGATTATTTGATGTCACATGACAGCAACGAAACATTGTAAACACTTCAGAAGTTCAGTGCATAATCCATTGAAATATTGAACGAATTTACCCTGTCTATTGCTAGAACTATTAAACTTTTTTTTTTTATCCATTCCGAAGGTTATTTGAGAATACCAACTTCAACAATTCTACATAAATAATTAACAATTGTGTTTTGGCCTTGGTTAGAGTGTGTTCGTAATATACTTATCTGTATTAATAACCAGAAATGAACATGATTGGCTCCATGGCTTTGTAATCAATTCACACCTAACGAAGGTGAAGTAATTGTCACCTTCACTGAGTGTCACCGGAGATCTTAACACCTCCCCACTTCTGGACTTCATTTTCCTTTCGCTTTTGTCTTTTCAGTTAACCACAAGACGGCAAACCAACACAAAACTGTAATTGTCTTTACTGTTATACATACATCACATACTAGTATAGGACCGCGGCGGAAAGTCCAACGGTTCACCCGAATGCGTCGGTAGAAAAGAATTTACTCATTGCGTTGCGTATTTTGGAACAAATCAATTTTTCCTACTGGAGCAGTCGAGGATAGGTCTATATTTGCAGAGGAAAAGGTTTTACAAATGGAATGACCAACTTTGACCACACTGTTTTTGTAGCGTCGTTGGAAATTTTATTCGATCATTTTGACACTGTGGTGACTACGCTAAACACATGTTAACGAAGCTGGAACCTCGCATTTGAAGGATTTATTTCAATAGGACTGGTTTACTGCAAGCGATATTTTATTTATTCTGATGGAAATTTTTTAAATACCAGTGAAACTTGACTCGAATTAAGATATCCGGCCTGTCCGTTTTATTTTTTTTTATTTTTAAATGAAGCAAGCAACTGTTTTGAATCCGCCAAGTATGGCGTACGCCCCTATCCTACCATCCAGACTGACTGACTTCTCAATGAACTCCATCCTTACGCCGCCTCAATTTTTTCCGGGCCTATACAGGGCACCCCATGCATTACATGGGGCCCATTTTCCTGGGTTTGCCATACCAAAGTTTGGAGACCATCACTCGCCCTATGGAAGCCCGGAGTTTATTACCACGCATACCTACACACTGAACCGACCCCCCTTTCCAACAGTGACACCCACTGAAGTCACGGAAGATACGGATGACCCAAAAGTTACTCTGGAATCCAAAGAACTCTGGGAGCAGTTTCATAAACGAGGCACGGAGATGGTCATCACAAAATCCGGCAGGTAAGCACCACTGTCTTCGTTTTAATTAATTTTTAATAAATCATTAGGCACGGAATATCACAAGAACAGCTAAGGGGTCATGACACCAAATATAGAAAATAATTCCGGACTCGGCTAGAAATTGAAATGACCAAAGAGTAGGCCTACAAATTAGCTAGACATTTTATCTTTTACCTTTTTAATGATGTTTTATATTTTAATATCGGTTATTTTTGGTATTTATTATATATAATATAAGTACTCAACGAAAGCGAAGTTTACACATGATAAGTAAGCCTCCTGGGTTATCGAAACGGAAGACAAATAATTCATAACGGAAATGGCAGTTTCTAAGTACATTACTTGAAATAATTCATTTTCTTGTTAAAAAAGATGTCATACTCACAATAGTATACAGTATTAAGTCAACAATAGGCTAATGTAGGCCTTCATAAATATCTTTCATTACATCAATATGTCAGGATACATTATATTAAATGTTTTGAATTTTAAACTAATGTCTGAAATAGTTGATTTACTATGTGAAAATACCAAATCGTGGCACGTAAAGACAAATTGTAGCCGGTAGTTATAGGCCTATTTATTTCCGAATTGAAATTATTTGTTCACTGCTTGCGGCTTTAACGATATCTATAAATCAACATCATACCTTGTCATTGCTTCTAATTTACCTAAAAATAAATTGCTCGATAATCATTTTCACAGTAAATCTAATTCAGTCGTATTGTATTTGTACCAGAAAAATCCTCTCAATTCTCAAATGATGCCATAGAACATGTTCTATATATACAAGTTTAACAATGAGTCCCACAATTTGGACTTAAATAAAGACTAGAGTGCCAGAGTGGATGTCTTTCCTAGTAAAATACAACTGAACTTTTACTAGCAAAGACATCCACTCTAGTCTTTATTTATAATTGTCTCTTCTCGCATTCCTTTTTTAAGTTGCATTCTCCATAGAGTTCGGTTTTATAAAGAATAACCTATACATTAATGACAGTAGAACCAATATGGAACTTACGTTAACCATGAATTTATAATACGACAACTGGATAATTATTTATGGATGCCTATGCTATATAGTACGGTACTACTACACACATTATCATTCAACATGTACGATACATGTTAATAAAATAACTTAGTCACGGAAACTGCATTTTTCGGTTTTTTATGCAAATTATTCACCAATTTGCCATCTCGAGTATTTGATCACCAAATATAAACGTTTTACAATATATATAGTTTAGTACAATTCAAAGCAACTACACCCTCTTAACAAACGAAATAAGGCTACCACGATTAGTCTGTTTACAGACTACTGTAAATATACACTACAACTACGTTGAAGAATTTATATTATATACTGACAATATGTTATATCTATATTTCGTTCATATAGCTTTTTCACGGTTTGTTACCCATGTATTTCACGCGGAATAATTTTAATGAGTTAAACCTGCTTCATGCTTGAGAAACAATTCTTCAAAGCGTACGAAACTAAAAATGTTACACCTATTGGCTTCAACAAAAAGTAACCTTTCAACTTTGTATTAATAGCAATGTAAAGTAATATAGGTTACGATATGCCATTAAAAGATTCCAACTTGTTATAATCTTAACATCGTATCTTTCTTCGCCGTAATCTCATATCATACTGAGCGAATAACTTCCTTCCTCCCCACGAAAAATTAATTAGATTATAACTGCAAGTCATTTTATACAGGTTGCCCCTGGCACAAATATTATCCAAAACCATTATAATTATGTATGTAACACGATTATAACGCATAGTACTGTTATTCAATATGCTTTGTTAATGATAGTTATAAGGTTAATGTATCTTTAATTTTGGTAAAAAGTAAATAAATAAAAACCCGGTGTGTAATGATATTTGGAAGGCTCCTTTGTTGTTAATTAAACTCTTTATAAACCCCAAAGTTATTAAAGCTGTACAATTGATATTACAGTAGTAACTAGTATACCATTAGTAACGCAATCTCTTCGTGGAAATCCAGCGATCAACTTTTTCAAGTGCCTTGCTTGGGGTTTGCCTTGTATACCATTATTGAGTAACAGGCGATGTTTTAGATAAAATAACGAAATTATACTCTTGATCCACACAAAATACCGCATCCAGTGATGTGGGAAATATAACACTAGAATGCACGGTATGGGCCTTTTCTAATATTTTTCATTATTCAAATTGTTCATATAATTTCAAGGAAAGTGTGAAAAGGTACCTCGACGTGTCAGTCACACATTTCAAATGGATTTAGAATTGTAGACCCATGTAGACCCATTGTTGTAAATGTATGTCTGTCAAATATGTCCCATATCAAGAAATAATAGACGCACTGCAGGTATTGCTTAAATTGCTTACTCAGCCATGCAAGTGAAATTCATTGTTAAAACACAATAGCGTAACTATGATCTATCATACAATACTTAACAATACCCTCCTTTGTTCTTACATAGTGTTTATATTTTTTAAATTAATCTATCGTTTTTGTTAATATGATGATTTACATGTTATCCAACATTCTCACTGTTTCTATACTTATTAAACATTTAGCTTAAAAGGCTTGCCGTTCTATGAATTGGTTCAAAGAGCTGCATCCACTTTGCAAAGGTTTATTCAGTATAGGTAATAATTACATTAATATAACATAACATTAATGTACCAGCATATCTTTGTTATCATGGAAACAAAAATGTATATATAGCTGTATTATCATCTCGTTAGTTATTACGCTTTAATAATTTGTAAAGTTTACGAGGCGTAAATTTTTGCAGCAATGCGAAATGTGTCTGGCAGCCTGGGTGTCGTGAATATTTTATTTGGATTTAAATATATTTGTACGGGTTACAAACCAACACCTGGTCGCCTAAATTCTTCTCTGACGTCACTCTAAAGTAACATTATTTTGATTTTCGACGTCTATAACGAATTGCAAAGAATGATTTTTCTGGAAATGTTGAAAAATAAATAGTTTGAATAGGCTAAATACAACAGCGAGTAATTGAAATGTACCGCAATAAGTATCGGAATCAAAACTGCTTTTCACCATTCCAGATTCCCAACCTCTCAAAATTTCAAAATCTTTCAAAATTATATATATATCGATATATAGCAAATATTACATTTGTTTCAACATTCAAATGTGTTGCTAAGTTTTGTTTCATTGGGATTTGTTATAGAACACCATAATGTACGTATTGGTAAATGATATTATCTATATAGTACGATATGATAATATTTTGTTATTCGATTGTTTCTTTTGTTTCGTTTGAATTTATTATCGACAAATACAAGCCTATAGCCGGGGATTGAAGTACACCCAATCGTACAGCCCACTACATAGTGACGTATTTATATTTTATTGTTAATGAATATACATCATACCGTTATAAAACCTGAAAAGGATAACCTTCTATGTACAACAAACTAGAACACTGTTGACTATTGATAAATCAAGTCCAATAAATAAATCTGGCGATATATTTATATCTGTCACTTTTTCCGATAAATGTAAACCAACAATGTAACACACACGGAAATATGTCCGTATACGCAAAACCTGTTCTTTTTCCACATTTTGTGATGGCCCGTATCGCTGCCACTTATTTATTTTGCTGTATTAGTTGGGTTCAGCTCTTTGCCCTTCTATTATTATAGGTGCAAATGTATCACAGATGAAACAATTTAATTTTAATGGTTTGAAATTTGAAATCGCCGGTGTTATTAAGTCTGAATTAAGAGTCTAAATGTCAAATAAATGTTACAACATGTTCTGCTGATATTATGTGTTTTATTAGTCTTTACATCTTGGTAACTAAACTCGGCGTGTTATACACTCTTGCAAATGCCAAAAGCATAACATTTGTTCGTTGCTACGAACATAAAACTCTTTAAGTTACTTTTTCGATCAAATACTGAATTTCTATGATGCTATATACAGCTGCCACTCCCTGGTATAACTGCACCGGGACCATCGGGTTACCTCTCGCCAATGCAGACGTTTCTACAATTTGTCTAGTTGCAAAAATATTATGAATTAATGTAAACAATTTCATATAGTAATTTAATCAATATGTAACTTTGTTTTAATCTGTTTTAACTCGTTTTGAAATATTTGTTTTTCTACCGTTTTCAAACGTGATTAAATATTTACTACATGCTAAATAAAAAGTTCCAGTTTTATGTGGAATTTATTCAATGTCAGCTCGATTGACTAACGACCAATAACCTCTTCTGTCTCTTACGGAAACAAGGCCTTCAGTTCGTCTAAAGATAATACTTAAGAATTTCCGAGTGTCATTTTGTAAAAAATAAAAGAAAATATCCTTTATTCAATTACAGAAATAAATTCAGCTACGGAAGGAGTCAGATTTTTTTTAACCAAAAAAGTCTGACTTCAATCAAGTAATGAAGTTAATTCGAAAGTTGCGGTAACAACTGGGGACTTTTCAGGAAATTCGAAACGCCTCAGTGAGCATTAACCGCAACAAACACGAAAACGCGATTTCTATTTGACGGCATAAATTTAGTTATTGAGTGCGCCCTCTGTTTTACGAACCGTTTGAAAGGAGTATTTTTTATCAAGATGTGTATGTCATGTCATCATGATATATCTACATATAAAAAATGATGGAATGGAATTCGAGTAGTATCTTATTTTACGTGGGTATAATCAAGATTAATATAAAAATATTTTTTAATAATTAATAATAATTTCTCTTGTTAAACTAACGTTATGTTATATGCGCTGATATACTGATGACGTAAACATTATTGTAGTTTCGGGAATATCAGGGATTGATTTCAAAACCTCTCTAATTATCTGTATATGAGAAAAATCCTGTATAGGCCTATATCCAATATTAAGGTATCCTTAAATCGGAAATATAAAGGTTTCTCAAGACACAATTTAAGGAACTCTATACCCCAGATTATTTTTTAAATGCTTTTACGAGTAGGCTAGTGATGTATGGCATATTGTAACATATGTATTGCCAAGAAAAAAGAAAATACAATTTAGAAAATCAATTAGATGGCTTTTTTAAGTATTATGTCTTTAGTTGTCACGAGGAGTTGCAACCCAGTGAAGATGTAGTCGATATACACTGCAAACATTTTGGTGTTTATACTTGCATACTTTGTAGTGTATAGTAGCCATCAGCTCTGTTTAAATCAACACCATATTGGTGTTAAAGAACAGCAGAGATTTAACGTAACACCACCTTGGTGTGGATAATTGAATGTGAATTGAACCACCTATGTGTTACTAAATTCAACACCAATGGATGCCGGGCAAATATGCACTTTGGGTGTATAATTTATCACCGAAGTTATTGCAGTGGTATATACTCCTATTCGAATTTTAAGACATCAAAAATCCTAAACAATCGATTACACGAGATTATATTTCGTTTTCACGGCATAGGAATGCAAATCGAAACTAATCGATAGGTGGGAAACAGTTTTCAAAATGGCCGCATCGATTTCACCACGTAGTGCTGCGAGCGGTTGTAACCGATATTCAGGTAATTGTCATAATACCAATGTGCGGCTGCCAATACGTTAAATAAGCGGTTAAATCAATAAAATAAGTAGCATACAAAACCCTTCTGTTCATCCTGACATCATCCAAATAAATATTTAAGGGCAATTAAAAATAAATGTTTATACGGAAAAAATATGAGCTACCTACCGTATTATTCAGTAATAGCAAATTTGCGATATTTTGGCCCCATGAACACAGCTCAGTTTTGACTAGCTGAATCGCAGCATGGAGTTAGAGTACTAGCGACATTGAAAAACGCATGCGCCATTAAATAATGGTACGCCTCCCATGAATTATATATCGTCGCTTAAAAGTAGGGACCGATGGGATGTATGGGCGACGTTAGCAATTTAGAGTACTTTATAATCGTAATATTTCTACACACGAATATCATATACTGTAGGTAAATGAAATGGCAAAATGCCATAAAGTGAGAAAGCTAGCGCCTATTTACCACACACGTTAATTGCGCATGAGTCTAATTTCCTGTACGCCGCCAAACTTGAGACGACGTAACACCTTTAATCATGTATATGTTTAAACAAAATATGTTAGAAAGATAGATCTATAGTTATAACGGATTATCAAGAAAAAATGGATTTTTGTTTTGGCATATTAATGACAAAATTGTGATCTATGATTATAAAGACAGTATTAGAATGATTTTTTTAAAGAAAGGTGATTAACCAATGAAATAAGATACCAATCAATGGTCAATAAAGGCAATACTGTCGTTGATCAATATTGTAAGAATTATTAGTTCATTATAAAAAAAAATTATACTTGGATTAAATTTATAAAATTGTAGGAAATTCAATCAGTGCAATAAACCACAGTATACCGACATAAAACCTGAATGAAAAAGTAACACATATGTCAGATATGTAACAATTACGGTATTGCATTTAATATTTATCAATGTTGCTTTTATTTTACAAAATCTTCATAACGTTTGTCATAGGAATCAATATCAAACATGTCTGACTTGTCACGTGATTTAATGAACATATATCTGCTGAAATAATTGTGAATTAAACCTTATCCAATTTAGAAATAGAAAGTTCAAATTGACTGCATAGCTGCAAATTACCGGTACCATATACTGTTCCTTCGTTACTTAGAACAGTTTTAAGGGAATAATGATGACAATAGTCTTATTTGAACGTGTAGAGAAGCGCTTCTTTTATTGGAAGGCGTACAGTAAATTAAAGACGTGTTATCAAAGCAAATATCGTGCGGTAATAAATTTAACAGGGCGCTACCTTCACTGTTATGATATTGTTAATTTCTACTTGCATTATGCTCATGTGAAGAAACACATCATGCTCTACTTTGCTAATGAGCTCGAGATAACCTGTCCTCTCTAAATATTTCTTAATAAATATATTTCTGATATGGCTGTAATTAGGGCTCAACCGATAATCGGATCGGATATCGGATCGGGCCGATATTTGGCAATATCGGCAAAATATCGGATCGGCAAAAATATGAAAACTTCATCTGCC
>JAODAF010227316.1:1120-16161 GCA_027574765.1 Molpadia intermedia
AACAAGCAGCAAAATGCCCAGCAATGGGATTACGATGATGATGATAATGCCTAATCCACCCACTGGCTTCTTTTGTGCCCCTAAACTAGCTGGTGTTGTGTCAGGCCTAGTTATTTTGTTTCGTGTTGTCCCAAAATCATATGGTTGATTAAAGTTAAGTGTTTCTCTCTCCCACTCTGGTTTATGTGGAGGAATGCTGTTAGACTCTGTCGTCGTTGAAGAAGGTAAAGTAGTACTCTCTATGATGGCTGCTGATATGAGTACTGGAACTTCAACCGTCACAGATTGAATATTGAGTGCAGAGACATTGAAGACTATACCATCTACTAATGTTTCATTTTCTTGAACATCTATATCTTCTACAAGAATAGATATTTTATTTTGCATCATACTAGCGTAGCTAAATTCTGATAATATTTCCAGAGTAGTACTGTTTACAACTTTTGCATGTGCTCCCTGCATTATCACTTCCATCATTAGTTTCTTGTTCTCTGCCAGTAGTGTAGCATTAAGTTCTGAAATGGTTAAATTGACATGGGATCCAGCATTGATTGCAAGTAGCTGCGTAAATACTCGAGGACGAACAACAACTGTTAGGTTGAATTCATCAGATATAGCAAATTCATCATAGGTTACCATGGTGAAATGATCTTGAGATGACCTAAAATCCAACTGCATATAAGTAACTAGGCCCTGTTCAATATCTGAGTGAGTAAAATGTGACATTTCTGTTCCATTCAATGAAATGTGGCCAAAGATTGGTTGTGTAGTAACATTATACTTAGTAGCTCCTTCAGTTTCACTGTTGGAAATTACCTCAAAAACATCAGCTGTGATGACTACTGTAGACATACCCTGGGGGAGGACAATAGTGTCTATGACATTAACTTCAATTGCTCTGTGAGTGACTGTGATGTAAAACTGCCTCATTTGCATATGAAAACCATCGGTAGCTCGAAACAGGAATGCACCCGTCCTAGTACCTCCATTGTGTATATAGAGGACCCTCCCTTGGTTCACATCCTCCTGAGTAAATGTCTCCAACAGAATGGCTTGGTCATCTACAGAGACAAGCTTGCCATTTGAAGGTTGACTGAAGAGATAGTAAGTGATTTCATCCGGAGAATTGTCAAGATCTTCAACATCTAATTCCTTTTGTGAAATGACAACCTCTGCTCCTTGAATCACATTCAGTCTCAAGGCAGGTGTTAGGAAACGGAAATTTTGGTCATTCACTGGTTTGACATCGATCAAGAAAAGGCCAGACTTTGTGACCACCTCTTGAAATGAACCGCCCGTAAGAGATGATACTTTAATTGTAAAGTTAAACGAGTCTCTCCTCTCTTCAGAATCATCATGGATGAACTCAATGCCGTTATCCTCAACTTCCCCTTCCCTGAACACCGAGTATTTCATCAATTCCCTTTCACTGATATACAGTGAGCCATGCAATGGCATTGATGTTATATTATATTCAACTCTTATACCCTCCACATCTGGCAGAGCGGCTGCTATTTTCAGATCCCTGGTGAAGAAGTAAACTGATCCCCCTTCTTCAACCTCAATATTAGCAGCTACAACTATCTCCTCAGTGGCATCAGTTATAAAAACTGATGTCATAGGTGCAGCAGTTGTGAATAATACTTCTGTGGGAATAGGTGTGGTTGAACCTTTCTCACCAATGAATATGTTGAATGAAACATCAGTTAAGTTTTGTGAAAGTGGGAGAAATATATCAAACATGATACTATCTTGCTCTGGATACTGTGAACTGCTCAAATTTCTGTGTTTATATGCAATAAGGCCATCATTAATATCCTCTTGGGTGAAGGATGTTACCCACTTAAAACTGACAGAGTTGGTGTATTCCTCTCTTGAAAGGATTTTTACAAGCTGTCCCTTGGTAGGCTCAGATGTAACAACAAATGTGATTGGTTGACTCAAGTGTGTTGGTGGATTCTCATTGGTCAAAATGTTCAGTAGCTGGGGTGTGATTGGTTCCAGGGCCCCTGATTTCATGAACAACTCTGTATTGTTGAAGACTGAGAGAAGCAATGGTTGGGAGGTGATAGTGAAGATCTGTTGCAAAGTAGTATGAACACCATCAGTTACTTCAAAACGGAATCCACCAGTCCTTGAACCTTGAACAAAGAAATAAAAAACAATTATTTAATAAAATTTTCATGAAAGTAATGTTAAACACCAAAATATTTAGAATATCAATAATTTCTGTAGTGTTCAGCATTACCATTATTTCGATCATTTAAGAATGTTATTTACCAACACATGGAACTTGGACTATGATATATATATATATATAAATATTCATTGTGCTTGTCATTGTCGACATAGTCATCATTCAGTCATTCATTATATATATTAATATATATTTGTTTAGAGGATCCTTGTCTCTCGTACTCTGATTGTCCACCATCCATCATTGAAATTTTATATACATCTCATTCTATATTTTTATAAGGAGTACACATGGAAACCATTCTTATTATATATATATATATATATATATAGAATGAGATGTACATGTATATAAAATTCTAATGATGGATGGTAGACAATCAGAGTACGAGATGCAAGAAACCTCTAAGCAAATATATAATAATACATATATATAGATGTTTAGATAGTTTGGTGTATGTGAGAACCATGATTATTTTACAGTAATGAAAGTCATATTATCATTCCTCATTGAACTAAACTATTGTCCATGCATCATCATTACCAGCAAAGAGTTCTACATCTTCATAATGAACCATCTTTTACTGATATCTAGAACATTTTAAACAATTAACAAGAACACCATGGTACATAGATGGTTCTTAATTTATGATGGAAAACACGGAATATTTGGAAGGAAATATAATCTTTAAAAGATATTTTTGCAACATGATTGATGTGATAATCTCAACACAATTATGTCTAATGGTGGTCTAAATATACACATACTTAATAATTGCTGCAAATGGACTTAGATGACCATTTCCTTGAACACCCCAAATGGGCTACTTAAGCAATGCTCATTTTGAAAATTTATATTGATCATTGTTTCAAAGTCCTATCAAAATCCACAGTATGTATAAAAAGAAGCATTTTATGGATAATATATACATGGACAATTTTCTTCAATGACACAAATGATCCAGGATGACCTCAAAATTATAGATCACCAAAAATGAGCCCCAGCGGGCCCAGCCCAAATATCATTGTGAGCAACATAATAACCATTAATTTCTCTGATAGAAGCATTTTAATGCAATTACCCCAAATGAATCCTATATGATTACTTTATGATCACCCCTTATAGCTGGCATTAGCTGCCCAAGTCAGTGAAGTCACTTCATCTAAATCAATAAAACAATGTAGAAGAAACACAATTGTAGAAGACACACCTTGTTGGGCGACAGAGAGAGAGATGGCCTTGTGATGGAATGAAGATCAACCTACTTTGCTGCATGAGAGTTCAAGCTATTTACCAGTAGGTTTAGAATGTCCAATGGACATGTGTGTTTGTACATCCATACCCTTAACCCTCCCTGTAATGACTCAACCATTTGCAGGAGGAGAGCTGAAGACACACACACACACATCTTTACAGTATTCATACACGCAGGCCAACAGGGAATGATGGCTATAACATGATCAAGAGTCTACAGATGCCGCATGGGACCATGCTGTTTCTAGATTTCTGGGAGATTGTTGATTCAGTTTGCGCCCTCAAATCTGTTTGATACATGAAGGGTTAAAGTAACTTCAATGCAAATGGTGTGCATGGAAAATTACATTCACATTCCGCACACCCTTTTGGATATGGCACTGTGTAGCTCATTGATGTACTGTATTTACACACATGATAAACTAATAAAAATACCTATCTATGCTTGATCTTGTCATCCCTTTGGGCAGCTAAAATGAAAATGACTTACTTGGAAGAAATACATTTGTCACTATAAGAAATGAAGTTGTGTCAGGAAACATACTTCACAGCTTGCAGCACTTATTATCATTAATCTCATCCTTTTCCAGATGTTAACAGCCAAACTGAATATTGCAGGAATGTCCTTGAATGTTTGCAAAAACCATTGAAACATGATGATTCATGACCAAAGAACTACTAACACTCTTTCTACAAATGTAGAATATTAAAGTGAAGGGATTTATTGAGAACAATATTTGATGACCTACTGTAATTGTTACCCAACGATAGAGAAAAGGAAATTCACGGAAACATATAGGACTCATCATCTCATATTGGAGAATGATAGCTGCAGGCAGATGTAATCTTGTACTGGGCAACCATGAATCACCTGTGTGGGGTCAGGGATGGTTGATTACCTCATTAACAAGAAATATACAGTATGAGTTTAAGAGATCAGGATTGGCTGTCATGTGATGACAAAACATGTTCTTACCCATATGGTGAATAACTTTGTTGTGGACACTCTTCTGTTAGCCACTGTTTATATTCAGGATGTTAACTTTGTCTAAATTATGGTAATAATTCAACCTCACAGTCAATAAAACTGACTTGGATTAGGAAAGAAGTTTCTAGGGTGGAGATGGAGTTGATCTAATCAAGCATTCACAACATTAAATTAAAGCAGCAGCAAATCAAAGTCATGAAGATCGGTTGTCAAGTTTTGTTAATTTTAAATTGGCTCCATGAATTTGAATGTTATACACAATTACACATGTTATAAGGATATCCCACAAGTGCATGCATTAATTTTGATAAGTAGGTTTCATACTGTTGGGGATTAAATTCAAAGGATTGACTGGTTTCCCTCAAATTCTTACCTGAATGGATAAATAGCACATGATGAGTCTCCAGATCAGCCTGGGTGAACTTTGACACTGCCCTGGAAGGCTGATGCACAAGGATGACCCTGCCATTGGTGGGTACAGTAATGAGAAATTCAACCTCATTGCCAGGGGTATCTGCATCCCTTGCACTCAGGGATGATGTGGTGATAACAGTTCGGGCATTGGTGATTGCAGTTAGCTTCTTATTGACAGTTACCACAGGGGGCATATCGTTGATGGGGATGACACTGACATACATCTGCATCAAATCACTCTGCTTCTTTAGGGATGTTGAATTCAAAACAAATGTAAAGCTGTCCTGCGTGCTTTCGCTACCATTGTGAACATAATACACAAATTCATTACGAATATCTCTGGTAGAAAAAGAAGATAAAGGTAATCCGTTTGCATTTGTCATTTCCAATATTCCAAATTGTGGAGGATTAATGATAAACACATCAAAGTCCTCTTCATTATAAAATGGATGAGAGATATTCAAAAACTCTGGAAGAATTGCTTTTGACTTTCCCTCATCAACAGTCAAATTCTTTACTACAACTGGAACCACAGATGGCACAATATCTAGCCTCAGTGTTACATTTGTAAGAATGGTATAACCATTTGTAACGTTGAAAACCGCTGTATCGAATATATGTCCGGGAACAGTTTGAATATATACCAGTCGCTTTCTGTTTATATCCAATTGGGTGAAGTTTAAGAGTAACTTTTCAGGACGAGGTTGTAATGATGGTGAATTTGCTACTTTTTTCTGGTTTATTATATCTATCAATGCAGTTGGGTTAACTTCCAAGAAGCCAAACTGGGGAGGTTTAGTTACAGTATATATAATTTCAGACATAGGGTGATTAGGATGGGTCACTTTAAGAGATGACTTTGAGATGAGAACCATTTTACCTTCTTCTGCATAAAGAGTCTGATTCTGAATTAACGTAGGGAGAGTTTGAGTATTTGTTAAATATATTCGTATGTTAAATGTGCCATTGGTTGTGAGGTCTCTGCCCTGAACAGTAAAATTAAAAGAGTCATGAATACTTGAAGATGTGTTATTAAAACTGATGTAGGATATTAACCCTGCAGATATATCTTCCTGAGTAAATTGAAGAACAGATTGGTCATTCAGTAGAAGCTGTCCATGATCCGGTGAATCTGTAACAAGATAAATGATGTTGAGTTCATGAATTTTCAAGTTGCTCTCAGAGCTCAAACAGCTGGAATTGATTTGTTTTCTACCTCCTCTCATAACCTCTATGCCTGTGTTATTGGTAATGTAGATGTAAGGTTCATAAGCTTCAATTTGTAAGAAAGCAGTCTGAAGGTTGCTCCTGTCATTATCAAAAACAAAAAATGTCATCCGTGTTTCTAGAATCTCTCCACGGTGTTTGAATACAAGGTTTCCATCCATTAGATCCCTCTGAGTGAACCTTAACACACGCTGGCTCTCATCATCAGCTCTTACAAGATCACCGTAGCGAATTGTCAATCTTTGATAGAAAATATCAGCATCTTCAAAATCTGAGTCATCATCATGGTAGCTCAGATCCATGTCTGTCAGTGGTGTCTTACCATTTGCAAGAACTTCAAATACTTTGTCTACAGTTCTCTGAGGAATGTTATCATTTTGAAGGGTAATGCTAATGTTAAATGTTGTATTATATTGCAGGCTTTTCCGTTCCCCGAACCTATTCAAGTATGTGGAGTAGACGTCTACTGAAAACTCATCCCAAGTTGATTCTGAATCATCATGTTGATATTTAAGGACAGCTGACCGCAGATCAAAACTCAGAAAAGACGTTGCATTTCTATCTCTTATATTGAATGTGGCTGCGTCATATAATTGTAAACTTCCATGGGAGGGTGGCTTCATGACTGTATATGTAAATTCCTCTGTAGCTTTTGAAGTGACATACAAGAGTTCCTGGTTAATAATGGAACTACCACCTTCTACAACTGTCACCCCTACATTGGTTATTGTTAACTGTTGAATATCAGGGATAAAGGTGATATTAAACAGATGGATATCACTCTCTACATTGGGTAACACAGCTTGAAAGAGAAAGGAATCATTAAATCTCTCCTGGTATTGTGGAGGAACCTGATAACTGATTAAATTATCTAATATATCATCCATTGTAAAGTTAGCACCATTGCTGAGTTTTCTATTTGAGTGCATATAAAGGTCTCCCTTTATTGGGGGCCTGATGATACTGAAAGCAATTGATGTATCAAATAAAGGATTCTCTACTTCAGCTGAAAGATTTGAACTTGTTATAATAGATTGTTTAACACTATCCAATATAAGACCAGAATTTCTTCTGATGTGAAGCATTGTGACGACTATTTGACTTTGAAGTGAGACAGGTTCAATGGTAGTATCTCCACTACTGACATCTAGAACAACTTCATCTGAAACTATAGGTAACTGTCCATCAGCATTTATAGCAATGTACCTCAATCTCTCCTGGTCAATATCAGATTGAAGGAAAGTTGTCACTCCAAACCAATTATTTTCTGCATCCACCTTTTGTATTTCCCCATACCGGGAAGGAGTTATCACTCTATACATAACATCAGTTTCATCCTCTGGATCGTTTGTGACTACCTGTAAATTATGTGGGGTGATGGCATGTGATCCTTGAGGATTCACTAAAATATGAGATGAATTCTGCAATTTTAACATCAGAGGTGTGGCTTCAATACGTAGTGACTGAATATCACTTCTTTCAATTCCATCAGAAACTCTAAGGACAATTCTTGATTTATGTTGAGGCCCAGTGTGAACATAAAAAAGCTCTCCATCATTAATATCTGACTGAGTGAAAGTATAAACTTCACCAATAATTACATGTTCAAAGTAACCAACACCTCCTAGTTGACTGATAATTGTAAAGACAAGTTGATCAGGTATAGTGTCAGGATCTTCCGCCTCAAGAAAATCTGACTTGATTTGTCTTCTCGTTTCAGCAATGATCCGTAATGAATTGTCTTCTGCGATGACAAGAAATGGTGGATCATTCACTGGTACAACTTCAATTGGTAGATTAACTAAAATCCCATTTCTCAGTCTAGAAGGAACTCTGCTTCTCTTGCCAACAACAGACATTTCAAAAGCTACCATGTCACTAAAATTTTCTGACCCATCATGTACATAACTGATCTTTTTCCCTATCATGTCCAGCAAGGTGAAACTGCTATCATCACGTCGCCCTGGTATGTCATTCTCAAGTCGACCAAACTTAGGGAGTTGCATAATGTCGAAAACAACCTGGGATTCTCTTAGGTCCATGTCATCAATATTAAAGTTCAATCGAATGTTTGATATTGTAATAAGAGCACCACTACCTTCATTAACAGATAATGCATCAACCATGAATAGTGGTCTTGTATTCCCTCTTGCTTCATCAGGTGATACAGTGACTGCAGGTAGAGATGAAGATGATTTGTTGTTAAGAGCATGAGTTGTAACTACACATGTAGGACATATACACTCATATTCAGAGGTACCTGTTTCTTTGCATACATCATATTTGTCACATGGATCCTGTAAGCATGGAAACTGGTAAAGACAGCCAATCTGTATGCCATGAGTAACCAGTGAATCCCCTAAGGTAAACTGTTCATTGTCAACTTCAATATCACGGATACATCCTTCATAGGAGCCTCCAGAAGTTGGATCACTAATGGAATGTAGACCAACTCCCATTGCCTGTACTCTGGCACGATGAACGACCCCACCAATGAACAAATCACCAGTAAGGCCAAAGTTGACAGCTGTATCAAAGGAGAAAATCTCTGGAACCAAGTCAACACTGATCTCTAACTCTGACTGTGTCACTGCCACTTTAAGAAAATGCCAGTTACTATCACTAATGATGACAGAAGACAAAATACCAACATTATCCACTCCTCCATTAAATAAGACTCTTATTCTTGCTTTCCAAACTTCTATGGCAAAGAAAGTGTCTTGCTTCCCAGGATTAAAGAGCAGGAGACCATCTTGTGATGATGTTTTCAACCAAAATGAAATGCTTCCATGTGTTCTCATCAGCCACTTTTGAAAGGAGATGAATGATGTTTCTTTCACAAAGCTGAAAGGGTCATCAGTGTTGGCTTCGAATTCTGCGCTACAGTCCCATGTCACTTCATTTATAATAGCCTTACTGTTCCGTTGAATGATAGTTAAAACATTCTTATCATTAATGTTGATGTTCTCTATACAACCACGGAAAAATAGATCATTGGAAGAAAGGAACTCCAACTCATCCTGAACTCCCTTGCCACCAATGAAGAGAGCAAGGTCCGTAGACAAGCTAGAGTATCTTCGTGATGGAAATGAAACTTCTCTATGAAGCACCCCATCAACTGATAGCTGGGCATTATTCTCTGACAAGGACAGCCTGGCAGTGTGCCACTGTAAGTCGTCAAACTTTGGCCGAACCCTTGAAGTTATCAGAAGAGGTGTGTTTGCTCCAAATCGTAGCTCAGCTTGTATCTGCCCTCTCCTCAGCCTTAAGAGCACATGGTCTTCAGTTCCAATGGCAGCAATCAGGAGTCCCCTAGTCCTGCTGGTCTTGAAATTTATTTCTACTTCTGAAAGACGTCTGGCCAGAGTGGTGCCCTGAAGTGGAAGTTTTAGGTAACTGCTGCCATAGAAGGATACTGCAAGAACAAAGTAAATGAAAAGACTTTTTTACATATTTATTTATAGTAATGATAGCCCTTGTTGGGATTACAGCTTCTGTGGTTTACCTGGTCAAAATAGTCCGCCTCTGAAAGCTTTCATTTAGCATTTCACAGCAAGATAAAATACTTTGTAGTTATGATGTACATACATACTATATACCTTATCACAACATATCATCTTTGGAGGTATCATCCTTTGTAAGCCTTTGCTATTTAGGTTGGTGGTATTGTGAGTGTAACAGCTAATGCTAATAGTATACACATATGATGCAAAGGATCAAAGCTATTAGCAATCAAGCAAATTTCACAAGACCTTAGGTGTGTGATGTTAGTGAAGGGTTTGATCCCTTCTATTTCAACAAACAAAAGAAACAAAAAATAGAAACAATGCAGTAATACAATCAGTATGTTCTCATACTGTGGTACGATAAAGCTAACCTAACTTGTGCAAAAAGTACAGTGCCTAGATTTTACTCAATACAAATTACTGCAAAGATAAAAGGGTACCCAAGTGAGACTCTTCAACAGGTTCCATAGGCCTGTTCATTCAACTTTGGAAGATGGAAGATGGAAGCTGGTCTGGTGACCAGTTTCAAGTTGGTGAAGGAACACAGATGAACTGAGATGATGGCAATTAAGGTCACAGGTCATGGTGGTGGTGATGACCCATGAGAGGTGAATGGATTTTTGTTTAATTTTGGAAAGTATTTTCATTTGCCAGAAGTTTTTTGTCTTATCTGAGGAAACTCAATCTCAAAGGGCTTCAAATAATAAACCAACTGCTGGCTTGTCTTTACAATTTGGCATCTGCCTTGAAAATTATTAAAATGCTGAAGGCTTCCCTATAAGACTCACTGTCATTGTTTTCTGTCCAATGATCATAATTGTTACATACTGTACATGTACATGTACTTTTTGTAATATGACTCCTGTCAGTGAATGATCAATTTGAGTCCAAGGATAAATTCCCAAAGCATAGCACTGGCTGAAGCCATCATCCCTTAAAAGATTTAATTTGACTTGAGTCAGTACACTTCTTGACTCAAGTCTTTAGATTTACTGTGGAATGTCTCTCTAGCATGAATGACAATAACAGTGAAGCCAATGCTTGGTGATTTCTAACAAAATCTAGTGACCACAGGTAAACTTAGTAATTTTCTATAATCTATTTTAATGCTAACATTTTAAACTCTGAGCAACGTACTTACCTCATATAACACCTATGCATATCCTAAACCATGATCTAGCATCTGGTAACTTCTTCTAACACAGTCCTAACCTTCCTTCCTATTTTGCCATCCAGTCCATGGAAATGTGATTTTTGTGTCTGAGTTTCATTAGATTATTTCGTCTTAGGAATTATCCCTTTGCATGAATTTTGAAGTTGCCAGATTGCGGCAATATGCATAGGTGTTATATGAGGTAATAGAATGCGCTGCTGATCCAAGAGAGAGGGCAGAAGGGAGACTTGGCCTGATCAATATTTCTGCCAAACACAAAAGCCTTGAAATGGTAAAAAATACCATGTCATTGATCATCCCACATTCCCACCCAATTTGGGTTTAGCACTGGAGCCCTCCCTAACCACCTAAATTTGAATCTACAGTAGATCAGAGCTCATGTACACTGTCCTTAAATGTGCCACATTAAACTTCTACAGTACTGCAGATATTGAATTGTCAAATAAACTGCTCTGCATAATGGACAGGATTACTTGCATACTCCAGTCAACAGTAGTTAACACTATGTAAACATGTGCACAGCTATCTGACAGCATTCTAGACATATAACATTCAATTTGACAATCATGTTACACTCATGAGGACTACACTCAGTTATTAAAACCGAACAAAAGATGAGTGATTTATTTTTATATGTTCAATGCCACATACATTTTAACAACATACTGTACAAACTGTCAGTAAATCCATTATTTACATACTGTACTATGTGTATTGTAATTACAGTGAACATATCTATGTTTAATTGTTTATGGCCCAATATCAGTTAGATTATAGGCATACCAGTGCATTATCTGTCAGCCACCCTATCTTTTATGAACCAGCTTACTTGCATATGTACAGTACCAATAGCCAAGACATACACAGGTTTATACATGTAGCTGCTGAAGGCATTTATGAATGGTTATACAGAACTGATGCCCAAAGCCAATGTGCATGTGTTGTCACATTTCATTGTACGGAACCATATTGTACATGACCAATACGTATCTGTAGAATTAGCAGAATTAAGTGGCCAGGCAATGAATCCTTTTTGACAGTAGTGACACAAGGGGGTTTCTACCACATGCTATTGTTTTCAGTTAGCCTAATATAAGTTAAACATGTGTAGGCCTACAAGTTTGCCCACACAACTTTCCCTGTGGTCCCCCTCCTGTTCTCAAGTCATAACCCTTCTCCGGTCATCTGTGAGTCAACCTTATAGGATTAAGTAGCTAGTCAATAAATCTATATGACACATGGTCACATTTATAGGTATAGAGCATTCAAATATGAATGGGAAGACTTGAGCATAACAATCTCCATTTCTTTCCACTCAAATCCTTGGCTAAATAAACGTGGCTGCCATAGAAAGTTAGAAACCAAAGTTACTCTGTCCAATGATGTAGAGAAGGGTGGCAAAAATAAAATAGTTGGGAGAGGGGTCTAACAGGAGTGAATTTTTGGTTCAAGAATCTTAAATTTTTCATGATTTCAGTGATACAAAAGGTAATTCTATAATACTGTAAAAGGCACATGCCTCCTGGATCTTCCACAGCAGCCCAAAAAGTGCCTGCCAGAATTGTGAATTGTCAGAATATTTTGAACCTAATATTAAAATCTTTTTCTGGAGGAATTCTTCATAACATTATTGTAGTTTTCAAAATGATTACATAGCCACTGTCAAAATAAACTAAATTGTAAAGCTCTTTCACTCCCATGGGTCTGTTGAAATTGAATACATTGCAGAGAGGGCTCTGAATAAACCCAGGGATGGAAATATTCAAATGATTCAACCAACAATGATTCAATCAATATTTTTAAAAGTGAAGGGAAATCAGGCAATTTGTTCACACGACACATACTGCTGTAATGAATTGTGAGCCAAGAGCTGCGATAGTTGAATGGAAGAATTTTTTGGTTAGACCTCCAGCTGCAGGCGCCCTCATCTTGTACCTTCTTTCTCTCACATTATGCTTTATAACTCGCTAAGTATCTTAATTTTTATATAAGGGTAACAAAATAATGAGACATGAGTTATAAATTACTGTATGTTATTTCATTTCTGTTAAGAATAGTTAACTAAATTTGTTCTTGAGTTATCATGATACTGAGCCCAGGCATCATATGTACTGTGAATTATGCCTTATGTTAGGCTTTTTTTATAGCTTTGGCTAGACTAAACTATAGATGCAGTACTTACAATACATTACCATACAATTCACCTCTAATAAACACCCTCCTTTCGTAAAATTTCACACCCCCGGGCATTTAATACAAACAATACGGTAATTAGTCATGTACTCCTCTTCATGCATATACTTACTTTCAAATTTCTTAGCAATTTAAGCAAACAAAAAAAATCAATACATTTTCCTACAGTAAGTAAAAGGAAAGATCAGAAACTGACTCATGTTAATGCTGGGAATTGTTAACAATTGACAGTTGCTATGGCAATATCATCATGGTCTATGTTTTCTTTGTCATATTATGATTCACATTGCTCATATGACTGCAACACTACACTTTGAATGGATAATATCAATTCTGAGTGTGTTTGTAAGATATGACCATTAGCAGATAATACAAAGAATTTGTTATTTTTGCCCCTCTGGGAGAGAACATGGAACATTACGGGATACAATAAAGGCTTTTATAAGGTTCACTTTTTCCTATGTGGCAAATAAGAAATAAATTTTGAATGTGTATGTAAGATTAAAAGAGAATACAGATAATACATAATAAGCCCAAGGAATTTATTTTGCCCTATGTGAGAGTTAAAATCTATTTGGTGAAGCGCCACTTTAAGTACTAAAGTGCCACCATCCAATCTGGTGAACGTCCATCATGGGGGAGGGGTCTAATGGAAGGAGGGTGTCCCCCATCCCCATTTTGAAATTTTGGCCTATGTAATCGAGCTTAGATGCATTTCCATTTTTTTAAGACTTAAGTACATATGTACTACAATTTTTATTAGCTGAAATGGGTGCCAATATTTAAGATGTTACAATTACATCACAGATTTTGTTTTGTCAGCCGGGCCGCCGCGCGCCACTACAAATGATGCTGCATGCCACTTGTGGCGCATGCAGTTGAGAAAGCCTGATCTATAGGCACAGAACATGGAACACTAGATGGGGATACATTAAGGCTTTAAGATTCATCTCCTGTTTGACATATATTACTTCTGTCTGCTCCTTATACCATATTTATCTAGGCTTTTTATATTAACATGGAATAGCCTGGTTGGCCTGTATAACACTGAATATCTGCAGCTACGTAATGGAAAATTCTGATATAATTTAAACGATCCTGCATAAACCACTCTACACAACTTAGACTGTCCTGCCAGAATTTGACAAAACGTCCTTAATATGAAAGTTAAAAAATTCCATGAAACAATCCATGTAAAACCAGATGCAAAGCGTCGCAAAAGACTAAAGGCTATATATCACGGTAAATAGGGATATGCAGAGGTGTTTTTATGAGGTAAGGGAGAACAAGCTGTAAATCTGCTCTATACAACTTTAATATCTACTTTTGTTAACTTGTTGACCCATTGGGGTTTATTTGTGCAGTGTAAAAATTGAGAAATGGGCCAAATTAAAGGAGTCTCATGTACCAGTTGTTTGTATGTACCTCAAAAGACAATCATTCATGAATATACAAGAAAAACATTAACTAATTCGAAAGGCTGAATTTAGGCCTATATAACATTATTTTATCAACATAATGTCATCATTATAGAAGGAAAGACTAAACAAATCAATTCCATTGGAAAGCTATAAACGTGAATTCACAGGACTAACAATGAGCTATCCGGTCACAGGTCATACTAGTGATGTCTTGTGAGAGGAGTATGTGACCTATAATACCTTCTGTAATTAAGCTAGCTGGAATATGCTAAATAGATAAGTAAGTGCTGTAATTTCATGTAAATACTAGCAAAAATGCCCAGATAGTGCTACAGTAATATTAGCGAGTTCATAGTAGCAAATGGGTCAGATTACGTAATTGACCCAAGAATCGTGGCTTTCGGCGAATGATATTTGTTTAATCCTACACTTGCATCTAGTCTACTATACAGTTTTGGGTTAGGCTACATATACGATTGTGCAAGCACCGACATTATCGGTGTCGAACACTGCAAAAGTAATTATTATGCTTTTATTTGGAATAGTTTAATTGACCCACACAGAAATGTCACTGACGCATGCACACAAGCTATCTATGAACTCACTTACAGTATATGATGGGGCTAAGGGGCTTTGTTCAAAACCCTGAACTAAGTACAGTAATTGG
>JAODAF010228425.1:0-16147 GCA_027574765.1 Molpadia intermedia
GGGGGGGGGAGGGAAGCAGGGGGAGGGTTCTGAGAGGGGGATATCGTCTCCCTGACTCCCCTCTAGTTACGCAACTGCTTGTTGGGGTGACTGGGGTCTGACCTCTTGGTGGGTGAACTGGAGTCTGACCTCCGAGAACTTGGTGGTGTGACTGGGGTCTGACCTCCGAGAACTTGGTGGGGTGACTGGGGTCTGCCCTCCGAGAACTTGGTGGTGTGACTGGGGTCTGACCTCCGAGAACTTGGTGGTGTGACTGGGGTCTGACCTCTGAGACTTGGTGGGGTGAATGGGGTCTGACCTCCGAGAACTTGGTGGTGTGACTGGGGTCTGACCTCCGAGAACTTGGTGGTGTTACTGGGGTCTGACCTCCGAGACTTGTTGGGGTGACTGGGGTCTGACCTCCGAGACTTGGTGGGGTAACTGGGGTCTGACCTCCGATAACTTGGTGGTGTGACTGGGGTATGACCTCTGAGAACTTGGTAGGGTGACTGGGTCTGACCTCCGAGAACTTGGTGGTGTGACTGGGGTCTGACCTCCGAGACTTGGTGGGAGACTTGGTGGGGTGACTGGGTTCTGACCTCTGAGACTTGGTGGGTGACTGGGTTCACTTCCGAGAAGTTGGTAGGGTGATTGGTGTCTGACCGCCGAGAAGTTGGTGGGGTGACTGGGGTCTGACCTCCGATACTTGGAGGGGTGACTGGGGTCTGACCTTCGAGATTTCCGTACACCGGTGTGTATTATGTAGTTTCATGTTCCCCGGTGTTCTGATATCTTACATTATACCATGCACCAACATAACACAGTAAGGGATTTAGGATGAAAGGAGTGGCTAGACACAAAACGACAAATAAAATTTTAAAATAAAATTAAAAACAAGGGTAAATTAAATACATTTTAGGTCAGCAAAAAAACGAAATACAGTAACACCATTTAATAATTAATTAATATGTTTCAAAATGCTGTATTGTACCAAAGGAACCTCTCCTTTGTATTCTCGCATCTTATTGTGTTCTTCATCGACGCACGAGCCGAGAGATCCACCACCAAGAATTGTACTCGCCCATATCGTTCCCCGAAGGGAAGAGGCAGGCCCTCGTAAGCAATTGTTTTAGAATACGACACTAGAGCGCCGCGACGAATCGCGGCTTCTAAACCACCTGGGTGGTCCTCCATTGGCCTCGGTTCCTCAAGCCGAGGCCAGACGGGTTCGGTTCTCCCAAGCCGAACACCGACTTTCGCCGGCGCGGTCACAGTTCCTCAAGCCGAGACCGGTCGGGTTCGATCGGTTCAGGCTCCCAAGCCGAACGCCGACTACACTCAGTTAATTTGTGTAGCCAGTACGGGACTTTGTTAGCAGTGGGCCAAAGGGGGCGGCAACATCTAGAACACAATAACGCAAATTCATTTGTATGCTCTTAGCATATTTTCCAATGTTGTAATGTTCATTGTATTACAAACATTCCAATTGTGTTAACATGTCTATGGTAACGTCATAGGGTGGAGGCATAGTGGGCCAATGGGCGTACAAACATCTATATAACTCAATGGCCGCGTTTTTTTTATTTTGAGGAGTGAAGCCTCTCTTCCACCACTCTCCGGTGAGACCCTTCCCTTAAACCACGTTTCATGCCGCACATTAGTAATGCATTAGTCAGTAGGTTTTAGTTGAAATAAACCTTATAGTGTCGAGCACAATACCATTGGCGTCAGCTTGGGAAATGGTTGATTTTCATCTTTGCCCTTGCCTCACGGATATTGATTCGTTGCTTCATCCTCGTGGATGGAATTATCTGGTCTCCTAAAAACAATGTACACCGCGGCTAGATTTTCATTTATGCATATTCACTGGGGCTCTCCCACCAGTCTATTTACCGACATCATAAGGTATGCGATAACCACAAGCTTTGGTAATCGACCACACGACACTGATATTTTCTGTAAGTTAAGTTATTATCACATGCAGCATATTGTGTGGTCAGTCTATCCGCTAACTCAGCTAATAATTTATGCCTAACTTGCCTAAGCTAATCACCGAAGTTGAACTGAAAAAATAAACGGTTAAAATAAGCGAAAGTGTCACTTTTGCTTATTTTTCTTGCTTCAACATTCCGCTTTTAAGTTGGAGTGACGGTTGATGACGTAGCACTATTACCTATATTTGTACTTTGTGTCAGAAGGAGTTTAAAAAAGAAAACATATCGATGAACCGGATAGTGATTTCTATCACCTTTCCATAGTTCAAGGAGTTCTTGCTCAATATATATCTTATATCTTAGTTCTTACATGATGTAAGTAGCAAGTAGTAAATCTGGACAGGATAGGGGTGCAGGGGTCGAATCACCCCTTTGGCTATCACGCATAACCAAACTAAGAAAGGTGAAATAGTGCTGGAAATTTTCGAAAACTTATGAAATATGTGGTATCGAAAACCGCGGTCCGAATAACCCTTCCTCCGAAAAATGCATGATTACATTCAAAATATGAACCACTATTACGTCCCTCTCGAGATCTCGGTTTAGATGCAAAATTGTGATGTTTTGCAATTTTTAGTCTGCAAATACAGAAGCGTAGAAAGGACATTGACGACTTACCGACATGGTAAAACGATAAAAAACTTTCTTGTCATAACACGTCAAAAAAAAATGAAAATTACCGTTTTGACGCAATACAGAATCTATGAAAATTTTACACATATAATACAATCTCGTCAAAATGTCAAAAATCTTAAAATTACAGTTTTGGAGAGACATATTGTCTATGCAAAACAGTAACAATGAGAAAATGACCGTTTTGCACACTTATCTGAAAATTACGTATTGCATCTTGTTAAAAACGAAAATTAATAATTTGTTAAATGTGCAAGAAAGTAAATTTCATATTTCTGACGTTTTGGTTAGATATTTTAACTCGTTTAAATTTTTGAGGTTTTACCATGTCGGTAATTCGTCAATTTTCATATTTTTACCGTTTTACCATGTCGGTAATTCGTCAACGTTCATATTTTTACCGTTTTACCATGTCGGCAATTTGTCACTATTCAGATTTTTACCGTTTTACCATGTCGGTAATTCGTCAAATTTCAGATTTTTATCGTTTTACCATGTCGGTATTTCGTCAATATTTAGATTTTTACCGTTTTACCATGTCGGTAAGTCGTCAACTTTAAGATTTTTACCGTTTTACCATGTCGGTAATTCGTCAACTTTAAGATTTTTACCGTTTTACCATCTCGGTAATTCGTCAATATTCAGATTTTTACCGTTTTACCATGTCGGTAATTCGTCAAATTTCTGATTTTTACCGTTTTACCATGTCGGTAATTCGTCAATATTCAGATTTTTACCGTTTTACCATGTCGGTAAGTCGTCAACTTTCAGATTGTTACCGTTTTACCATGTCGGTAATTCGACAACTTTCAGATTTTTACCATGTCGGTAATTCGTTAATATTCAGATTTTTACCGTTTTACCATGTCGGTAATTCGTCGTCTTTTCAACGTCTTTTCTACGCTGCTATTATTACATGTATTATGTTGTATAACGATACAATCATGGAAAACAGAGAGCACATGGAATTGAACGGAACACCTGAGCGAAACTGGTAAATGCCCAAACGTTGTCATTATACGGTTTGATTTTGTATTTGCCGACTGAGTGTGTTAATTTAGTGCGTCAATAACAGAAATTTCTCAAAGGTTTTGAAATTATATGGGAGGGGGTGAGATTTCTCCAATCAAAATAATGTAACGGTCATCAGACATATCATAAATATTGCGGAATTCATATGAACAGGCGCACAATAACAAACTGAGTCAAAATCAATTTCAAACAGATACCAAGACTCCAATTCATGTGATTTGTTGTCTTAATTTGACCAGGATATGTACAATTACTTACTAGCACAGATTTCTTTGTGTGGGTGATTGAACGTAAGGAACGCCAACATGAGCCATTTGTATGTTTATAATATATATTATCATCATATACCGGTAACATCACATTATTATCGTCACTTGTCGTTTTTTGGCGTTCCATAGGAACGTAGTCGGCTGTTTCGCGGGAAGTTTGTGCACATTCACCATCAGACAGACCATATCCAGAAATTTACCGGCTATATTAAAATAGTAATTCAGGAACAAGTTCCATCATATAGGTCTACATTAATAATATTATAGAATGATGCTATACGAATACGGAAATAACTTCTAAAATGGTAAACGTCAAGACGGAAGTCGTGTATTTCTTCTAGGGTCTACTGCTTCCCATTTTGTTAGGAAATATTTACTAATACTTGCAACATTTTAGTTGACGCACTCTAACTGACATAACACATCACATATAATTTGCAATGTGTAACGCTGAATGAACCAATTAAATTCATTGTCTATAGATGCATGTAACTTGTTAGGCTATGCAAATACAGTGCCTACTACGCGACCAGCCCCATTCGAAAGTTTGTTTGCACGTGAAAATACTGCGCGCACGTGTTCATGCAAGTAGGCCTGTACATTTAATGACGTGCGCCTAAAGGTTGAGCGACGTGACGTCACTTGAGGCTATCTCTACTACTATAGTTATAGGCCCTACATTTAATAGTCGTATACTGCCGTCATTTCATTCAATTTATGGGCACGGCCTTTGTGCCTCAATAACTTAATATTTGACAAATTCCACATGCCATAACAGTTTGCCCCAACTTGGGCAGAAAATTCTTGTCACCCGGAAATGTGTGTTTGCGGGGGTGGGGGTTGGGGTAGTAATGGTTTGTAGTATGTTCATCCTCATGTTATACGTACCTATAAACTATATAAAGAAGCAATACAAAGTAAGACATCACTGTCTGTCCTGTATGTCGTAAGTTGCTATTCAACAACTGACATGTAACATCAAATGCATCACATAGTCGATGCCCTAAGATGCTTGGATGTACTTCAAACTTAGTTAGTCTTAGGATACATCCGTTTGGGTTTTAGGTTTACATTTTATTACACGTGCACATTATACACCACGCTCAACCTTCCGGTAGATCATCAGGGTATTATATATCATCCTCAGTCTCATAATTGGGCGAGTACTCGACTCTACTTAGGAATCGATTCCACACACAGTAGGACTCAACTCCATACACTGTATTTCCCCCCATTTACTTTTGATTTTAAGTTTTACTTCCGTCTTCAAAGTATTTCATAACAATTGTACCTATTTTCAATAAATAAATGGTTGAAAACTTTCTATTACCTCCGTTTTTATTTGTTCATTGTGCGTGATCTATTCGAAACCAAATCCTCTGTATTGAGTGTTGGCCTAGCGCAGTGCATTGCCGTGATTGTACAGTGCGCTCAGTCACACAGTACTAACCTTGTATTCACATATTGCAACGTGACGTACTACTACTGACCTTCACAACAAACTTCACCATAGTACGCTGTTCTTTGTGAATACAAAACAGTAGGAATCTCATGTGTGTGACTTCTGCAGTCAGCACGCTCACGTAGCCTATAAGCCTAGAGTTGTTATCACATTTACATTCAGGCTAGAGTGTTGGGAGATAATGAAAACTAAGTTGATTGCCGATAAGCCTAAATAAAATCCGAAAATGATCGCCTTGGATAACAATACATGATATGGCACACTATGTACTAATTCAAAACATAACATACTGTAGGCTACCTGCAGTGCAGCTGTGCCCACGTATCATACTAGCAGTATAAGAGGTTACTAACTTTACTGCAACTTTTAATTATTGAAAATAGAAAAATAAATGTAAGTTAAGTACCATAAAGAAAGAAAATACATTGTTGTTATCACATCTTGCAATTTTGTTGGCATTAGGAACTATTATGTACTAGTTACTGCTTCAAACCTAACCATATATTTTGATCATTGAAAAATTGTTATGACATCATCAATCATGAGGAGTCGAGTAGTGTTCAGAGTCGCGACTCCTACGGCAACAACTACTCGACTCCAAAAATCCGAGGAGTGGCCCAAGCCTAGTATCCATGCTGGTGATCAGATGGTGAATATGACTTCTCACTACCAAAGACTCAACATGCGACTAGTAGAGCAATGTTACTAGTTTTATGTGGGCATGGTGACGGCCCCAATGGTCCCGCCCTAAATCTGGTACTGACCGCTGGGCTATGCTTTCTCATATGTTGAACTATTCAATTACTTACTCTGTGCCTGTCCGTAGTACTTTGTTCTTAGACTGACTCTCCAAGAAAATCTGTCAAGAAAAAACATCACAACACATTATCACCTTATAAATCATGTCCATTTATTTGTCCAAGTCTGGCAGTTCTTACCCCCCATTCTAATAAGATAAGAGGGATAACCATCATCCCATTATGGAGCTGCAAGACACAACTCCAAAGGTGATGGCATTCTGCTCATAATCTAGCTTGTTAAGTCCCAAGAGCACAATAACCTGAGGATTTGGCTAGTTCTACTGGAACCAATGTATTTGATGGGGAAAAACTGGTTGAAGGAAAAAATTGTCATGTTAGAATTTCAGCAATTATTATATTCCCAAAGTAAGGTTTAATTTATTTATTTTTTAGATATATTATCCAAAATGTTACTATAAAGGGCTTGACATGACCGGTTGCCCGTGCCAAGTCACGGCTATGTCCAAGTAAGTCAATTCTGATTGAGCAAGTTGTAGAGTCACCACATAAAAACAAAATATCTGTTTTGTTCAGGATATCTAAAGACGTTTGTTATTTTCCAAAATCAAAATATGCGCCTGCCCCACAAAAATAAATGACGATAAACTCTTATGTTTCAAATATTTAATAAGTGATTTGGATTCATAAAGATACACTGTAGCAATCCACTGATGTCAAAACACCACAAAATATCTCATTGAGCTGATGTTGCCATTAAAACTGATTGTTGCTGATCAACACTAAATAACATCTTCTTGGAATCTGATTGCTATTGTTAGTAATAAATGCAAACTCTGTCCAGCCGATAATTGACGTAGTATCATGTTTAGGTCATTGGTGAATTGAATTCATGTACAGTTGTGTTTTCAAATTTGTATTACCATTGCAGATGGAACACATTTTTGTCAATTTCACATTGATTATTTCTGTTTACCATTTTGTTGATTTAATTGGCTGACCAATTTGGTGGATTCATTGTATTACCCTTATGCACCAGACACGGATCCCAGGGGGGCGCAAAGAGGTATGTGTCCCCTTTTAACACCAATGTCAAGAAATAACAACTGTGTAATATTTTTGACTGTCAGATGCCAGGAAATCACATCTAACGGTGTTTAATATTAACATTTTCTGGAGGAAGCTCCCCAGACCCCTTGCTTAATAATGAGGATCATACCTACCTCATACTGCGGATAGTTGGATGGATTGAGGTCTATCACTTCAAAGGTGGATAACCGTAAGGTCTTTCTGATGTTCACTGCAAAGAATACCAGACACAAGTTTGACACAGGTTCCGATGTTCATGTTCCGATTTATTTCCTTATTACTGGTGTCACTGCCGGCTTGAAGAGTATAATGTTTAGCCCTGTCCATTCATTAATATACATTAGACCTGTCACAAACAATAGGGAGCATCTACTGCCCATGACCACCTTATATACCAAGTTTCACATCTGTCCAACATTACATTTCTTGAGATATCATGTTCACAATCTAGATTTTCAGGTCATACATATATTCATTTATATATATCATAGTCAAAGTTCCACATGTTGGTAAAAGACATATTAAAATGATCAAAATGATGGTAATGCTGAGAACCAACAGAAATTATTAAAAATCTAAATATTTCAGACCCCTTCCTCGGTAGATATCTACCGAGGAAGGACCAGGGGTCCGAAATATTTAGATTTTCATTTATATATATATTTGATTTATTTGCAGATTTTTTGTCGATAATAATGAGAAATTCAATAATATCTATGAAAGCGTACAACACATGACAGTTATGTTAAAATTCTGTCAAATTCTTGAAGCAATCTCAGTACCATACATCATTTAAGAACTGAAATACAGAAGTAACTGATCCAGGCTAGCTCATTATCAACCCTGTCCATTTTGATCAAGACTTTCTATATTTATCAATGTTCATGAGCTAATGAGGTAGACAATAATCAAACCGGAACCGTCAGCTAACATCCCTATCCAAGGTTGCTTCTACAATTTTACAGATTTTAAATGGGACCATCAATTAGACCAAAAGACCTGTCTCGTTCAACTCACCTTTCCCCGGTCCGTTGCCATGAGAGAAATCATCTAGAAAGTCTCCAGTGCTCAGATCTCTGAGAACAATCTTCCTTTCAGGGGTAATAGACTCTCGCTGTTTGCACAGGTAGAATCCATTCCCATTGGTCAAATTCAAATTGATCACCAAGGCAACCGTCAAATCTGAAATAGTAACACTCCTAAGGAAGAATCAGAATTGGTGTATGAGATGTGTCATAATCAGTTATAAAATGTAGCGTTACAAGTACGGGTACAGATTTGGGACTCAGATTTGGGTACTAGCACCAGGGGCATAGCTAGAGGGAAGCCATGAGAGCTCCCCCTCCCTGTATGCCTCAAAAAATAAAATAGTAAGTACCATATATGATGATCTGCATGGTAGGCCTAAAAACTGACTTATCCATATAAGAGTAGTACATCACTGGTATACTCAGGTAAAGGTCAACATCTCCGAAGACTTGGGAGGAAAATATTTAAAGTTTCTATAAACTGGTAAAGTAAGGTATAAACTGGTAAGGTATCAAATCTCTCCTTCATTTTACTAGCTTCCCTGGCCTGAATTAAAGATGAAAGAAAGATATAAAAATGATTTAGTTGCATCTTATCTTGCTTTTCAGAAACCACAGAGCGTGATAACGAAGTGGAGACGGCAGTCATTCTGTAATCCAAAGATAGTGGGTTTGATTCTAGGCTAAAGTCTATCACATTGTGTCATTGGGCAAGGCACTCGATTGCCTTTCTCCACCCAGATTCATAAATGAGGCCCTGTGAGGTAACTTTTAAATTAGCGTTTGTGCGGAATTGTCGGCTGCCTGCTAAAATATCCCCGGTGATTGAGATTTAGCACATTAGTGTAGAATGATCTAAGCTGAAAATGTGCCCAGAAGAAAATTTCAGTTAAATACCTGTTAACATTGTAACAGGTTTTAGGAGGGAGTAACCAATTATCTGTTAACCAGACAGGTTATAACAGGCAAATGTAAAACTGCTTTACAGGTACCTGTTAAGACCAGTCACCAATTACCTGTAATACCTGTTAAAACCAGTTAAAATATTCTAACAGGTATTCAATTGAATTTTCTTCTGGGTGCACATTACTGTCCGGGTCAGCTACCAATGACAAGGAAATATGGTAACACATAGAGACCATGAGTAATATGTGCTATAATACATATATGTCTATTTGATTGTTGAAAAACACCAGCTATATCAAGATTTTCTTTATTATTGATAAGGTGACTAGAAGCAAGGGTGGATCAAGGGAAAAGCCAACCCCTCCCCTTAGAGGAAAGAATATGAAACAGACATTTAACTCTTTCTCTCTATGGCATATATATTAATATAATGAGGTGTGGAGACCCAGCCAAATACATCACTACATATAAATAAAACACATCTGAGCTGGTTTGTTTTGGTCTATGTTAAATAAAAGAACCAAACCAGATATCACCACAGGCCAATGAATATATCAAGATGTTTCAGTTGGTTGGGAACCAGTAACATTTCCTAGATCATCCTGGTTAACGTATTAGTTGATTTTCATCCCCTGTAGGCTCAGCTGCAACTACAATCCCTTAGGCACTATTAAGGGCAGTGATTTTCCAACTTTTTAAGGGTCAGGGCCAAATAGAGAGGCAGTGCTGAGGTCGAGGGCCGCATTTCAAAAACATTGAGGAATTAAAATCAGGGAGGAATTACCACTTTGGTGGTAATTGCCATCCTGGGGGAGGTGTTCAAATCTAAAGTTACTTTTCCCAACTCTGTTACGTTTTTTTCTAGTCAAAGATGATTTTCTTAAAACGTAAAATCAGTTCAGGGGCCGCACCGAAAGGACTCGTGGGCCACATGTGGCACTGAGGGCCATGTTTGAGAAACACTGATTAAGGGAGTAAAGTATAGCTTTGGGGACCTCACCGGTTCCTTTGAACTATGGTGAGGTCTGAGCTAACAAATTCACAGGAGAACAACTGCATCATAAACTATGTGCAACATATGTGTCATGCATGAAATCTCTTTGAGCCTCATTCAAGAGGGTTACATCTTCAATGATTCTGATATTTGCTTTGGCAATTTTAAGGATTTGGGACAAGGTGAAGGATGTTCCCTCAGATGCCCTCTCCTTCTATTATAAATTTCAGTTTCATCCAGAGGTTGAATATTTTAATATATTTTAGAGAGAAGAAAAAATGTGTCATGCATTGGAACATGCCTGGCCCATTACATTTTGAGATATTGGGCTCCAACAGGACTAATACAAAACCAAACATTTTAACTAGTAAACAAACATACCTCAGCTTGCTCTGTAGCAGTGTGGTCCCACCATTTCTGACAATTATCAATGTCATATTTAGATTTAAAAAGATCCAATGCTGTAAAATTAAGTTAAAAGTGTTGTTTGAACAAGAAATAAAATTTATATATAAAGTCTGCTCTAAAGCACCCTGGATCCATTGGATGATAAATTACAGCATATTTTAGCAAATGAAACTTAGAATATTACCATGGTAACAGGAATTGAGGCTAGGTGGGGAAATAAGTGCTGTTTCTTTTAATTTACTTTGAATCTTTGTATAATTGATAGAATGAACTCAAAGAGAGAATACAATGTTATAAAATTATAGATGAATATGGAGAACTATAAATGATAACATATTTAAAATTGTTGGCTTCCCTAAGCAATAGCAAAAATATTTAAAAAGATATATTTATATTGCAAGGGCCCTGTTACTATGCACTTACCATTCTGGTGATTATCTAATGAAGATTTCAGTTTCTTTTTCTTTTTCAACATGACTCGGTCCACACAGATTTCCGGGAAGTTGTTTTCCAATTCATGTTTGGCTGATCGAATTTGATGGTCTAGTTCTTTCTGCATACAGAAGGAGAAAAAAATAAATGAAAATACATGTACATGCGGCTTGGTGAATGTGCAACTTTAATTCAGTTGGATTATGTTGTAAATAATTTGGACCACTGATGTCCAAATCAAGCAAACCTTTTGTACTTGATAATTATAACCAAATTTTATAACGATTTGACCACTCATGACCAACATGCCTCCGTAGGAAATCACACGATTACTAGCCAGTGGATCGAAAAGGACCAGATGTAAATAATTGTTCACGATATGACCTCTGAAGGCTCTGAACACCTCAACTGACCTTTGACCTTAAATTTCCTGAAGAAAATAAGTGCCCCTCTTTGCATTAATGACTGTCACCAACATACATTGGTCAAATTCACATAAAATCCCTATGAGTTGTAATGCACCATTTGACCCCAGGTGATCTTGACCTTTGATCTTTCAATGTCAAAAGTTAATCACTTCTAAGTTAGGACAAGCCCGGTTGACTGTGTAAATTCATCAAGAATTGAGGACCCCAGAGCGTGAACAAAATGACCAGACAGACAGACAGACAGACAGACAGACAAACAGACATTCAGACATTCAGACAAACAAACAGACAGGTAGAGCAAACAGATCAACATACTTGACGAAATCTTTGATTCGCCAAATAATAAGTGAAAATATTCAATGATGATATATGTAACATCAAATGAATTTGGGAACCTTGTCAAAATCTAATCACCAAGAATTAGAGGTAGACTAGCATAGACTTCAGAACATTCATCATATTTCTACTGGGATCATTAACCAATACATCAGTGTAGAATCATTGGTTAAAAGACACATACTTACTACCATCACTATTGGTTCAAACTTACCCTGGTCACAGTTTTGAAGCATACTAGTCAGGAGTTCGAGTATGGGCTGGCATTCTAATTTCAGTCAGATTATTTTGGGATAGAAAAAATGGTCAGGACTAATATGTCAAGAACCTGAGGGGCTAGTGACTGTCAAGTGGATCTTTTGAAATATTAAATTGAATTATCAATGACTTCATGAAGGAATGTAAGGAATAAACTTACTTGTCTTTCTAGAACAGCTTTTGCCTGTCGTAATTTGAAGCCGCACATGAGATACACGCAGAACGTACTACAGATAGCAATGGTGTCTGCCTATAGGAGGAACAGTAAAGAGATATTTAATATTATGAAAATCATTCTCTATGGTTAAGCTTTGATTGAATTCTAGGAACAGGATGTGTACATCGTTGTCAGATTGGTTGTCATGGTCACGTGCATGCAAATAAGGTAATACATACTCCTGATTGGTGGAAAGTAAACATGTGATAGGAAGTGTGTATCTCAGAGTGAAAGATGCTTGGTGTTTTGACACGTTTAATAAAGTGTTAATCAGAGTCACGTTACAATCATTAAGGAATCAAGTTAATAAATCATTTAGACTCTAACCCCATTGTTTGAGATTTCTATTATCATCGTCCCTTTCCGCACAACCAAAGACCATAAAAATGCAGCCTTATATGCACACCACATCCTGTATCCATACTTATAAGAGTCCTATGTTAACAATTCTCACCTCCACAAGGTCTTGCGAGTCGATTGGGGTGTTTATTCGTATCATCTTCTCAAAGATGCGGATGGCTAAATTGATGGTCCAGCGATCATTCAAAAGGATTTCCGTGGTAAACGTCCCTGGTACAAAGGCATTAACCAACTCACACAGGACTCTGCTGTCTACTAAATCCTCCAGTGACTGGAAAATAATTCAAATAAATAAAAAATATGTGATCTTCTGATGAAAATAACAAATTGTATTTTTATACTAAATTAAGGAAAATATCTGTCTGTATACCGACATAGGCACAAGGAATATTTGACCTTTTCTTAACTTTTCACGTAAAGCTCCATGTTTCTGAGCATTATCAAGAGCATAGAACCGGATCGACAGTCGGCCGGAAAGTGAATAATAGCATGGCCAGACGGGGCATCCATAGGCTCCTCACTCCCATTAATCACAAACAATAGGATTCCTCCCCACTGTGGCTGAATTTTCCAGCTGCAATTTGCAGTTTTGAGGTCTACGTTCAACTGTGTTCTTTCTGCTTATCATACAGTAGCTGAGCCATTTGGATGTTTGTCCAAAGTTGTGATGTAACACATTATCAGCAATGCAATGCTTCATAGCTTTGTCATCAAATTCCGAGATTTTCAGATATTGTATTAGATATTACCTCAATACAAAAGAACCTCAATAAATATCATAAAGTCGATCAAATCAAATATGTTGGTTCCAGAAGAAATAGGCAAATCAGAAATAATTCCATGGTTATTGTGCACTCTTGACTTCAACAGCATTTCCCCCCTAATCCATTTAGTACTCAATTCCACTCACCCACCTAGCAGATAGCTGCTATATAATCATGGATGATCGTTAAGTTGATTAGAATGGGAAATAAGAACTAAGAGAACTTGAATGGAAATGTCTTAGAACAAATAATCGACATGTTATATCAATAAAACTATAATACGAACCACCTTGATACACTCACCTCAACAAGAAGCTTCTTGCCTTCTCTAGTGCTCTGTTGAAGAAAGGAAAGTTAGAAGAAATATCAGTAATATTGAGTATATCGACGGACCTAATTACTGCTATTTACAATGAACCAAAGAAAGGGGTAACCCTTCAGAGGCCTATATATTCTCAAAGCAACGCGGGATGTATTTACAGCATCAGAAAGTCAAAAAGACTTAAAGAGTAAGACCCAGGGTAACAAAGAGTAAGACCCACAGGAACAAAGAGTAAGACCCAGAGGAACAACAAGTAAGACCAAGAGGAACAACGAATAGGACCCACAGGAACATAGAGTAAGACCCACAGGAACAAAGAGTAATTAAGACCCCCAGGAACAAAGAGTAAGACCCACAGGAACATAGAGTAAGGCCCACAGGAACAAAGAGTAACACCCCCAAGAACAAAGAGTAAGACCCACAGGAACATAGAGTAAGACCCACAGGAAGAAAGAGTAAGACACCTAGGAACAATATTCATGTAGTTTAAAATTGTAGATCAATTAATATAAAGTACCAGTTCCGGTTGGTTAGTTCCGGCTGAAACTTTTAAAACTTGCGGTACCGGCTGGAACTAAAAAGCCAGTTCCGGTGCATCCATACCTTTAACATAACATTAACCATCTCCAAGATACTGTCGTCCGGATCAGGATGCTGCCAGGTTATCTTCGATTTGATTTTTTTACAAAAGTCTTCTCCTGGAAATCTGACATGTGGCTCTGTCGGTGGGGTGGGTGATCCCTCCTGAAATAAAGAAAAATATATGATTGTCAAGGCTATAGTACTTATGTCCCGAAAAGAGCTCGCTTCCTTATTTGCTCGGACTTGGCTCCGACTCGGGTGAGCTAGCTGACCCCAGACTCAGAATTTATGGATTCGACTACAGACATAATGATAGTCGATCATGATGCTGTAGTGGAGTTGATCACTAACAGAAACAATTCATTGGATGATGTCAGGAAGTTAGGATCAGAGTTAGGTGGTTCGGACTCAGGAGCTCTGGACCCAGACTTTCTGGACTCGATCACAGACCAAATATTAGTCATGATCACTAATCTCACTAATCTAGCCTAGTTGATCACTGAAAAATGATGGATTAATAGTGTCCATTTCGCTGGATCCAGTTGGCCCCAGAGCTTGGTGGCTCGGAATTGGGTGCTCTGGACCCAGACGTAGACATCTTTCCCATCCTGACTCAGTGTCAGTTGATGAAGGAGAGTAGAAGGCAGACATGTTCACACAAAGCTCAAAACTAAAGCAGCTGCTCAGTTTTTGTAACAGGCCGATAGGAAAATATCCAGCAATTTCTATGACATGATCAACAGTCTATGGATGATACGTTGTCCATATAATTTTCTTAGATTTCTTCTCTTGGGCAATGTCCCTAAGGATAACCAGAATAAACATGAACACTATGGTGATGTTATACTGAACTGCATTAATTAACTAACAATGGCATGGAGGTAGGGCAGAGATCATTCAAGCAAAGCTCACTGTGATCGCATCGGCCGTCATGCTAGCACAAGGGCTGTGTATCTGGGAGGAGATGTGCCCCCCACCTCCTAAGTTGAATTTTTCTTCAAAATGAAGCCTCAGTTAAAGCCATATGGTGCACTAGTTTTACACTGGTCATTATATTGTTTCATAGATTACAAGAGCGTCTTAATGCCCCCTCTTCCCCTCTTCAAAACTACTAAAGTATCCACTAACAACTTTATATTAAAGATACCATTGTTATTATAATTGTACTATCAAATCCGATCAGTGATCTAAAGATATGAGAGACATGTGGACACCTCATGAGCTATTATGTTAAGGCATTCATACCCATATTTCACATAACATAATATCATCAGTGTTTTGTAGGGATTGGACCACAAAATATGTGACACCATATATTTTGAGTGATCACTGGGACATCTGGGGGCTTTCGGTGAGGTGAAGGGGTATATGAAAATGGACACTGGATTATTTTAATCCTAAAGAAAAATTGACCCTTACTGGACCAACGGTTTCTGTCAATGGAGGATAGCAGAAGACAAACGAACGAACGAAATTTGAAACTAAACATAGTTGCCTGTTTTTTTAGTAGGCTGACAGGAAAAGTCCAGTGATTGCTACAGCGGCATTCAGCCTATGGATAGCATTCAAGATTTCCCGCTGACCAATAATCCAGCTTTATACTCTCAAAACAGTGCTCGATAATAGAAGAGTTAATAAATCCATGAAATGGAGTCAGGACAGACTGAAGGTATCAGTGTTTTGTCTTTACTGTAGAGAGTCGAGACAGCAATCAAGGTATCAGTGTTTTATCTTTACTCCAGAGAGTCAGGACAGCAATGATTGAAGGTATCAGTGTTTTATCTTTACTGTAGAGAGTCGAGACAGATTGAAGGTATCAGTGTTTTATCTTTACTGTAGAGAGTCGGGACAGCAATGATTGAAGGTATCAGTGTTTTATCTTTACTGTAGAGAGTC
>JAODAF010229534.1:0-16132 GCA_027574765.1 Molpadia intermedia
TCTTCAAAATGTCAGCCTTCAGTTCTCCTTTAAGGATTGATTATAATACCATATTTAGTCAACATTAGTAAATCATGTCTTTCTGATGATCTGGACCATGAAAACATCAAGAGTCTGATAGCCCAGACCAAGGGAGTGGCCCTGCAGAAGCACTGTGCTTCTCATGGTGGAGTTTTCTCCAAGTAAATTTGCTTATTTTCATTTGCATAATATTGATAAGATCCGTCCTTATTTGAAAAAAGATCTGTTGAACAGCTTGTTCATGCCTTCATTACAAGTAATCTTCATTACTGTAATACGTTGCTTTGTGAATTATCACAGGCTCAAGTTACAGCGCACTCAAAACTCTGCTGCTAGATTAATTACTTAAAGTCTAAAAGTTCTAACATCACCCCCATACCTAAGACCTCCACTGGATCCCTGTTGAGCAGCGAGTTATTTTTAAGATACTGCTCATTATTTTCCGTGCTCTTACTACTGGTTCTCCACCTTATATCAGAGAACTTCTGCATTCACATAATCCATGTACTCATTTAGGCATCTTCATAGTTCTGATAAAAATCTTCTTACTGTTCCACCTACTCGACTACGATTCTATTATGATCGCTCCTTTAATTTCAGCCCTGTTCACTGGAATTTACATCCTCTATCCATCAGAAATTTGACTTCTGTCAAAAGCTTCAAATCACAGTTAAAGAAGTTGCTTTTTAATCAAGTTTTTTCTAAATTTGTAAGTACCTTTAATTGTGAAGCGCTTTAGATCATTGCTCTTCTGAGTATTTAGCGCTATATAAATATTATTATTATTATTTTCCCAGGTTATCTGAACAGACAGATGAATAAATGTTCCCTAAAATTAGTCCTCCCTGATGGCCTGGACTCCAGTTTTTCCAGGCTATTTGAACAGACAGATTATTAAATGTTCCCTAATATGTTAACTTATTATACAACCTATTGTATTTGTCTATTTTTCCTTGAACATTTGTTGAATAAAAGAGTGGCAACGATTCACCTTGTCCATTACTGACCCCAAAGCCTTCATGTCACCATATTAAGTGGCCAATTGCAGTTTATTCAAATTTTTAAAAATATGTTTGATTATATTTATGGTAGAGCTGGCCAGTTAACCCCTCTTAACCATCTCATCCCATTCTCAAAGGCTAGTTTAGATGCATTGTTCTTACCCGAACCATGGCTCCAGCAATCTCAATCAGTAACAGCTGATCTGCGGAGAGATCGCAGAGTTCTGCAAGTTCTCGTTTCAAGGCTTTGTATTTATCATCAAGGTTCAGCCGTAGCCCGTACTTGAGTGGCACTGAGCCATCCAGCATCACAACTACATGGATGGGAAGAGATTTAGAATTACGATAAATCATCAGGGATAAATCACCAGTTACTACTGGAGGTGGTGTGAATATCTTTAGTCTGAATAAATGAGGTTCAATATATAACATGGAAAATTTCTAGACATTCTCATAATATTCCATAATTCTCTTTAATGTTTAGATGTATTCTAGTTCAGGCTTGATTCCAAGTGAAGACAAACAGCTTGAAATCTCAACTTTAGTAGGGATTAGTTGAGCTTAATCAAGATGTTTGGATTATTGAGGTTTCCTTGTAGATGAGCCATTAATTGAAGTTTCCTCAACTGAGGAGTAAATGACACATTATTGAGGTTTCCTCAACTGAGGTGTAGATGAGGAATTATTGAGGTGCCCTCAACAGACTTATAGATGAGGCATTATTGAGGTGTCCTCAACAGAGGTATAGATGAGGCTTTAATTAAGGTTTCCTCAACTGAGGTGTAGGTGAGTCATTATTGAGGTGTCGATCCTCAACAGAGGTATAGATGAGGGAGACAGTCATGAAGAAGGCATGGAGCAGATATATTAAGTAGGTTACCAGAAAAAAGTTGTTGGGTCTACAGAATGGTTTTACTTTCTCTATATAATCGTGTCAATCATACACAAAATGTGCTATGAACCTAGCATATATATATATATATCACATTAATTATATTTATGATCCAAACCGTACATTTTAACATCTTGAAATGGGATTTTACTCACCAATAATTTCAACGTGCATAGAGCTTTCCATGGGGAGGGGTAAGGAGAGGAATGTAAAAGGATCAAAACGGACACTGACGTTCCCGCAGTGCTTGCAGCGGACCTGAGATTTCAATAATCCTTGGAAAAGGTCAACGACGACCGACCGGTTTCTGACTAAATGATTCTCCCAAGCCTAAGAACAATTAGAGATGAAAATAATAAGTTAGTAAGACAAAATAGAGAAAAAGAAAACTTAATTTAGTAAAGTGCAATATTTTATTACTTTTAATGATAATAATAATTAAAATTGTACAGAATCCAACCAAGGTAGTTCAATGCGCTGTGTATGTGACGAAAAAAGAAACTCGACAGTAATATTGAGAAATATTTTGATGCCATGTGTGAACCCCCAAATATTTTTCTATTACAAATGGGTCTCCAGTGCACAAAATTACCGTAGTTAATGCTATAGGCATTACATTACGTAGTATAGGATATTTTATAGCTTAGGCTAGCCTAAACAAGGCTGTACGTTACATACAATTCACCCCCTTTCATAATAAAACAATACGGTGTGTTGAAGGAGGGTGCATTATAAATAGTTAACTAGACAATAAGGAATATCTGTTTTGTAATGTTACTACCCCCAGGTCATGTTTTTACGTTTTATCAAGATTTCTACTCACTTCCTTGGCCACCTCTTCGTCTGGCCTGCCATCGCTGTCTTTCAGTTCTACATATTTTTTCTGCTGGACTCTGTTCAGGTCTTCGTGAAGTCCATCCAACAAAAATGCTAACAGTTCCTGAGAGTCTTGTTGCTGAGAGTCGTTAAACCGGGAAGAATATTTAGAAATGGTCCACTAAAAAAAAAAAAATGAATATGGTTAAGTACATATGCGAATCTATCCCGTTCACGTCATCTCTGTAATGCAGAAGCAGGATGCCAACATACATTAGGCCAGAAGGTTGAATCTGCTCTTAAAGGCTACCGTAGTATTTAGTCTTGGTTAAATTTTTAAAACTGCCATCTGTATATAGCAAACCAATGGTGAGGGTTCAGATTTCCGCAGCAGTTACAATAGGAAGATCATGGTCATGATCATGGAGTTTTATTGAAAATTGATTGGATGGGAATGAATGCATGGGTTGCTATGGTAATATCAAGTGTCATGTGACTGGTAAAAGACTTTAAATATATTAGGTGTAAAATTATATTGATTTTAGTCTGAATTAGCTGATTTTTGGTATAAATATCTAAAACTGAACCTATTTTGCAAGCATGATATGACAAAACTGAAATAGCAGGTTTAATTACCGATATTTTCACCAGAAAAGTTTTAATTGTGACAATTTATAGTATGTTCTTACCCTGAGTTTAAGTGGTGCGATACTCTTGGCCGTTCCCGACCACAGGTCGTGGATAAGTTCACCGTACCGTCTCGCTATATGACCTTTCATACCGTCTCGATTGGATGTATTTAACTCAAAGCGGTACGAGTCTGTCTTGAAGTAGAGGGTAAATGGCTGTGTGTTGCTTATACATTGAACTGCAGCATTCATGAAACAGGTGTTACCAAGGTTACTGAGGCCGGTCACCCCACCCTCTGATATAACTGCAGAGTAATCAAATAACTGCCACGTTATTTACATAAATACCCCAAAAATATTCTTAAAAAAAATTATAATGAATAAAATGTCATGAACTTGCTTGAAATACTTCTTTCAATGGTAAGCAAGCAATTGTCCTGAATCTGGCTTGATTGAAATATATATATGGTATTTTGTGGTTTCCAGTTGTAGCAGTTTAGATTTCCGCCATATCAAGCCCATGCTTGATATGGCGTAGAGCAAAATCAAACGGGGGAGAGAACAACCAAAAATAAATGTTTATCTTAATTAATAGTTGTTCAAAACTTGTTAAAATCAGACATGTTTGAAACAAGTATGTTGCCTTGGAAACAGTCATGTTCAGTATTACCATATTTTTCTATTGATCATGTTTAGTTTTGGCTAGCACTGACATTTCTCCTGGCTAGGTGAACAAACATTCCCCGAGCAACACTTAATCAGTAAAGCAGTCATGCTTGAAACAAGTATGTTGCCTTGGCAACAATCATGATGGTTCAGCATGGTTACCGTATTTTTTCATTTATCATGTTTAGTGTTGGCTAGCACTGACATTTCTCCTCACAAGTTCAACGTCCAGTCGGCAACACTGAATTGGCAAATTAGTAATGCTTGAAGCAAATATGTTCCCATGGCAACAAACTATATATCCAGCAGTCAGCTTAATATTTATCATGTTTATTTTTGGCTAGTACTGGCAAATCTCATGGCCAGGTAAACATCCAATCAGCAACAGAAGATCAGTAATGCTTGTAACAAGTATGTTACCTTGGCAACAGACTGACAGTTCAGCAATCAGCTAACTTGTTTGTCATTTATCTTCCTCATGTTATTTCTGGCCTGTAGTAAACAACATTTAACTGAATATTATGAATGAAATTACAAAATTAATCTTTTAAACTTATTGTAGTAAAAACGGTTTCCTTGACAACAATGATTATGTTACCTTGTTTGTATTTATCCTGTTTATTTTTAGCTAGCAGGGACATTTCTTCTGGCCAGCTGAGGTCTTTATTTCTGATCTCGATCAGTATACTCTGATCCTCCGTGATATCCAGCTTCTCCATGGTAGCACTGTCCTCTTCAATTAAAACAGGACTGCTCTGGAAGACAAGAGGAAGGAAGACGACAATTGAGAAACGATCTTCATCAAAAAGAATTCTGTGTGGCCTAGGGTGACAGATGGCCAAAGAGTTAAAACACTTCGATTGGATATAATAAAATATAAAACAAAACTAATACTGTTTCTGACTAAATGATATGAATGATGATGAATGGTTGGTTGAGAAATTTTACCCATCTTTTGATTTTGATACACAAGCTCATGCTAGCAAGGAGTAAGGTTGTGAAGATCTTCCAGGCCTAATTTGCTTAAGTTGGAGCCGCAAAATCTCATTATTTAAAATACAGAATAGCTTTTTTTTCTTGATCTCCAAAACTAAGCATAGAGTTGTCCATAATCTGGTATTCAAAAGGACACCACCAGGTAGGAACTTCCACGGTTGTATTTCCAACCTGATTATCAGCTCAAATGCTCTCCTGGACACTTTTTAATGGGTTGACTTTGCACTTTCTAGGGCATATGCTTAGACTAGAGATTATGCATAAATGTTATGTAAATAAGTCAGAAAGCATAGACTGTTCCTCCTAAAGTGAAACACTTCCACTCTGTGCTAGTTGTACATCGTTAAATATAATCCATTAACAGTATAAAAATATCCTGTATCAAATATGTGAAAAATCGCTAAAAAACTTTTAGAAGGGGACCAACCTCATCTCTGAGGTTCCATAACCTCATCTCGTCGGTAGCTATCCTGATTCTTTGAGCCAAAAAATCATGGACTTGTTGCACTGTGTGTAGTTTGCTGAAACATGCTGTGTTTGCTAAGTACTTTTTAGGGGTAGTAGTGTTGTTGGATGAATTAAGTAAGTTTCCAAGCTGACTACTACCAAGTGAAAGACCACCTGTAAATTAAGAAGAAATATAATATATATATATTTAATAAATGGTTGAGTGATGACTATACCAACAATGACAAACACAACAAAAGGAATTTGATTTAGTTGCAGATTTTTGTCAATATTAATGAGAAATATAACTACTGGCGCTTAAATGGCAGAGGCAGTTGCACGTTACGCAACAAATGCAAGTTTGAGTCCTGCTCGTACTCAATTTTCCCCGATATTCATAAATTATTTCCCTTGTACATGAAGGCAAGGGGCCAGTACTTTGGTCGAATTTCTCATTAATATCGACAAAAATCTGCAAATAAATCAAATTTCTTTTGTTGTGTTTGTCATTGTTGGTATAGTCATCAGCCAACCATTCATAATGAATGGTTGAATGATGACTATACCGACAATGACAAACACACACAACATATATCCTTTTGTTATATATACATGTATTCTCTGTTTTCCTTTGTCCATACGATCATTATATCCTTCATATTCATCTAGACTTACTTTCTTAAATGCCAGTCATTTTCCTAGGGATTTTCCCAGCTGTATTCATATTGGGATTTTCTGGACAAAATTTAATTAGTAGCATTATATATTGCTCATCCACATGATCCACATACTATACTATAGGTATCCTTGGGGCATAGGCAACAGGGATGCCTGGCCCATGAAATTCTACCAGGCCCCCAAAGAAAAGAAAATGTAATTAAAAGTTTAACTGCCAGATCCCTCAGAAATTCACCAGGCCCATCAGTTTCACTTAACTCACCCAGGGTATACTGCCTAGAATAAACTAAATTTCTTGGATAAGTCTTGAGGCAAAAGAATGCATAAATTTAATAATGCAAAACTTGCACCATGGTGGTTGCATGGGTAACGTTAGTGAAGGACTCGCATATTAAAGGCACACATTTACAGCAGTTACTATTATTTACCTTGTTGAACATCAATTTAGCATATTCTGACCTACTAGCTTAATTATGAAGGGAAAAGTGGTCACCTCACCAACCAATGACATGCATGTGATGTGGCATGATGTGGTGCTATGAATTATGTTCTATTCATACTATTTGTGATGTTTTGATGGACGTCAAGTTCACATGACCATATTGGACTGTCTGAAATATCGCAACAAGACGAACGTTGGAATTGTTTAAGCTTTTTTAGTGCATCACATCAATCTTTGATAAGGTTTTAATTATTAAACATGTATATTTGATTATAAAATAAATCATGTGTGATTCTGTGATTCATCTCTTAATTCAGTTTGCGGACCTTACTGGTTTATCAACTCGTTTTCAGGTAATCGCCACCATTTGCAGTGGGAGATGTTTGGGTGTTGATTTGTTGATCTTTAGTTTAGTTTAGTTTGTGTCCTCAGCTCATTCAATATTTGGGGGATGCTGGTGGAAAAATATGAAGCCGCAAAAGTAAGAAAATATGTGCATGGTAAACGGAAGCTGCCTAGCCTACATTATTAAGTATTTTTAAAACAAAAAGTTGCCAAAGGTGAAATGTGCTTGTTATGATTTGTATTAAGGACATTGCTTTGCCATAGCCAGTAAGTAGCGCACCCCCACGCCCTTACCTGGCATCCCAAACAATATATCTATGCCCTTGTGTCCCTAAATTAAATCCCTCTTACACATTTGATCGTTAGCTGGCTCTGCCACTGGGATATTTAGTAGATAATTACTGTTATTTTGAAGCTGAAGTGGCGGAGCTAAATAAAAAATGAATTGATAGTCAATGTTGTTGCACAGCCAGAGCATTTTCATATTTGTTTTAAAGTTATAAATATATAGTATAAAACTGTTTACATAGTGCATGGTTTGTTTCACTAAATATAACTTCACCATTGAACAGACCTCTGCCTACATGGTATTGTATGAACCTATCTGTGTAGTGGTATAGCTAGGAGTTACCACAGTTGTACCAACATCATCTACATGTAGATGGTACAAACACAATCTATACCACAATGGATGATATGTGTCACAGTGTCAGCTATATTTTTGTTTTTCGTTGGGCGAACCTGGGAGACCATGATTTTATGGGGGAGGGGGCCACATGTCCCCTGGCTTCGTGGCTATGCCACTGTAGGTGTTCTTTCCATGTTCCACAAAGTTATCTAAATTCAATATGGTAATAAATCATCATTTTTGAAAACTTTTTGTACACTATGTAATTTTCCATATGTTGAAGTACATGTATTTGTACAATTGTTATGTCATGACAATTACTACACATGGAGAGAGCTTCACTCCTCTGATATCTGCGACTATAACTTACATATATTTAGTACATAGCTAGGCAGGCCTACATTACAGTGCAATACTAGCATTATCACCATGACCAATTTTAAATCTCTAATTCTGTTGAAAGTTTCCCGCAGGTATTTCACAATTTCCGAGTATATGTAATAAATTTAAAGTAATATTAATAAAAATTTCTTGACAGAATCGCCCATTTTTTAAGAAATTGGTGATGGATACTTTTAAGGTCAGAACGTTTTATATCTGGCACTTGCGGCAAAAACACATAACATCGCAGAGCTTCAGGAATTAATAATATGCTTTATTATTGGTTGCAAACCCAAAGGCTGTAAAACACTTTGTTTATCTTGTGGGCTCTTTTTGAATTCTATTTTTAATGGTATTATTTAAGATTTATTTTCAGTTTTTCACTTTTTATTGCACAATTGGTGGTATCATGCATTCAGTTGAAGCCAACTTATTACTTTTGGAATTTTAGGGTCAGAATATTTTGAGTTGAATTCCTTTGCAGAGAGTAGCTGGGGAGGTTCAGTACAGTGTACAATGTGTGATGCATATGCTGTAAAGGAAAAGGAACATAAACGAATATTGTGATGTGTTCGTGCTTTCCTCTTTTGCGTCTTTTCGTTTTCTTAACACTATCGTCATTTACTAGAATTATCCTGAGATAATCATTTGGTTTGCTCCTTTCTCGTGATCTCTGTTCAACGTCGCTGTATTCGAAGAAGGCCAACCACAGTTGCAGCTAAATTTAAACAGCAGAAGATTGTCTCTCCATCTGGTCGTTCAGTCTGCACATCCAGCCTCGTGGCCTACAATCTGGACAAAAGTAGTTGACCATCTCTGCAGTTACTTCATTTCAAACTACCCCACACACACCCCCGCACAATCTTTCTTGGGCATAACTAAAACCAACATTGAGGAGGCGTCCGAGGGGTCCAAGTGAGTAGGTTAAAAGAGCTTTCTTAAAATTATACCACATGATGCAGGCACATGGGTCATCCAGGATTGTAGGTGGTTAAGACAACGTCACATTGAGCTGGAGGGGCTGAGTTCGAGTTGCAGTGCGGTTGGCAGTTTTTACCCGGGCAGATTTGTTGTATATATGCTCTTATTTCTGTATCTCCGACTGTGAGATCCATGAGGGCCCGAGGGGTACACAAATGCTTCAATTTGGATTCCATCACTTATCGTGACCTCGGTTCAACCTAGACGTACTAAAACAAGGGAAATTCCACGTGCAGCTAAATTTACATGATGAAAAATTATCTGTCCATGGATCTGGTCACTCAATCTGCCAGTCAGGTCTCGTGGCCCAGCTGGTTAAAGGGCAACTGCAAATAGAGCTAGCAGGAGGTCCTGTGGGGTCGACAGTGTTTTACAATGGCAGATTTTCCTCTCTGCTCATTAAATGATGTATATATATATGTATAGATAAAGAAGGGTGTCAGGTCTCATCAGTAGATTGTACCTCATATTTGGGGTAGGGTTAGTCTACATGTACATCCAGAACAGTTGACATTATTTCAACTTTATTACTGCATCACGCTGCACCCACCGCCTGCAGTATAAACAGTTCCATTAAATTACATAATTTGGTATTTTTCACAATCCCCTGGTACTATTTATATGGCCTACAAAGTTTCTCATTTTTCTGGCTTGATCAACACGGGACACACAATATTCAAATGGGAAAAGGATGATGATGGATGAAAACTGATGAAATGATGACATAAGAAATGATTTTCCTCATATATGCGGTAATGAGGTGTGAAAGCCAATGGCAGGCAACATATTCACATTTCACAGCAAATTTTTCTCTCAAAAATAATTTCCGCCCAAATTAAATTTTAAAAAAGGAGCCCCAAAATGAGGTTGAAGTATTACTGAATTTAATTGCAAGACTGATGCCTCATCATTATACTTCTGAAAGTCATTGCCCATGCAGAATCTGGTAGTAGAAGTGACCTAAATGCACACGGGCAGGTCAGTTTATTACTGAACAACACTATATATATATATAATAGCTTCCCAGATCACTTCATTGACACTGTCAGACATGTCCTGTAGTCCCCAATGTTATCAATAAACCTGTATAGCTGCAATCTCTTGGGTTTCTTTAAGTAGTAAAGTATAGCCTTGGGCACCTCACCGGTTCCTTTGATCTAGCGAGGTATCAACTTCTAGAGGAACCACTGCACCATGTTGCAAGTTTGTAGGCCATCAATTATTTGTCAATATATATTATAGCTTGCTTAAAACACAATGTAAAACAAAAATTGGATGGGCTAAGCGCTTCGTCCTGTTTTCTGCATCAATAATTCCAAGACATACTTTGAAATTTATGCACGTACTGGTCACGTTTCTTTTCTTAAGAACAAGAATGGGTTTCATTATATGATCAAATTTGGGCAGATATGTTTTCTGACTGTATATTTGCACCTATTATCACATACCATTACTCAGTAAAAAGCTTTGCACATATTTTACGTAACAGTCAGAGCTGCTTTGTTCTCTGTTTGTTCATTCTTTGAGGAAGTTCAAGATGATTAAATTACTGCTAGATTATATCAAGCAGATTTTCTTGGTCAAAGAAAAGTTATGACCCCATTTAAGAGATTTCAGAACTTTTTATTTGGTGATTTGGTCATCAGCAGGGGCGGATCCAGGGGGTGCCCGGCCCCCCCTTCTGAATTTTGCTTTGCTGTATATATATGTTTTTACACATACGATATATTTCAACGCAAATTTTGCGGGCCGGCCGGCGCCCCCCCCTTTTCAGAAATCCTGGATCCGCCACTGATCAGGGTTGGTAGACCCAGGGGCACATGACTCCCCAATATTTTGAGACAGAATATCTCATATCTCCTCCAATAATTTTAATGGCAACAAATTCATCCAAATTGGTATTAAAAAGCAATTCATTTTAAACTATTTTTATGCCAAAAATAAATATATCACAAAAAGCTCAGAGCTTCTTGGGACTTCACCACTTGAATTACTTCTCCTATTTTTTGTTCTCACATTTTTGGAAAGTATCATTTCAACTCTTCATTTATCAGATGACTTGTGTAATCTTGGAAAACCCATCAAAGAAAGCTTTAAGTCGAACTTCTACTTTAATAAGTAGGTGTGAAGTTATGGTACTGTAGTTTTAGTGAGAAACTGGTAATCAATAGTGACACCAATTTTGAGAGGATGTGTGACTTTGTATATATACTTCATGTTATGCACATATTAACCATTATATAACACAGATTTTGAAAAAATTGTAAATTTGATAGTATGCAAGATTTGTTATAAACTATTACTTCCTGATCTATATTTATATGGAGATAGGAAATCATGATTACAAAACTGAAAACTAGCCGTTTTAATCTAGTGGGGCCCATCGCTTGTAACGCTGGGTGAAATGATATAATATGGATATCCTTTGAACATGAACAAGCTCGTAACTATTGTGAGTCACATGTACATGTAGGCAGTTATTACCCCATTTCACATGAATGAACTTGTACAGTATATTGAGAGTTACTGTACAAAGATTAGTTGAATAACTGCAGCATTTTCAACTTGTCAAAGGCTAAAAGAATTATACAGTTACTAGTTTATAATTATTGAGAGTTATATAGTTATTAGTTTATAATTATTGAGAGTTATACACCTATTGAGAGTTATACAATTACTAGTTTATAATTATTGAGAGTTATACAGTTATTAGTTTATAATTATTGAGAGTTATACAGCTATTGAGAGTTATACAGTTACTAGTTTAAAGTTATTGAGAGTTATACAGTTATTAGTTTATAATTATTGAGAGTTATACAGCTATTGAGAGTTACACAGTTATTAGTTCATAATTATTGAGAGTTATATAGTTATTAGATTATAATTATTAAAGAGTTATACAGATATTAGTTTATACTTATATAAAGTTATGCAGTTATTACTTTATAATTATAGAGAGTTTATACAGTTATTAGTTTATAATTATTAAAGAGGTATACAGATATTAGTTTATAATTATTGAGAGTTATATAGTTATTAGTTCATAATTATTAAAGAGGTATATAGATATTAGTTTAAAATTATTGAAAGTTATATAGTTATTAGATTATAATTATTAAAGAGTTATATAGATATTAGTTTATACTTGTATAGAGTTATTAGTTTATAATTATTGAGAGTTATATAGTTATTAGATTATAATTATTAAAGAGGTATACAGATATTAGTTTATACTTATAGAGAGTTATACAGTTATTAGTTTATAATTATTGAGAGTTATACAGCAACTGGCATAAATGATGGTGCTCATTACAAGTTTGGGGTTCCAGTTCCAGTACCCCAATGCTACTCTCCTCTGAACATTATTATGACCATTACATTAAACTGTTGCCTGTTTTGATTCACAGCACTTGAAAGTTTGTTATTTTAGTACCTGTTAAATAATAAATAATAAAATAAATTAACTGATAATCTTTAAATGTAGATCTGTGTGCCTAATGTAGATATGTGTACTTACTTTTAATGTAGATATGTAATGCTTAATTATCAACAACCTCCAGATGGCAATTTGCGAAACAGAGAGGTGTTCTGCTATAATTGGGACAGTTTAATACGCATATATATTTGTTGTAGGTATATGTGCTTATCAAAGCAAATTTCCTTTCTGGGAATTATACAATGATTCTACAACATTTAGTAACTAAAGTGATTATGTTTCCTTATTAGATTAGCCTAAAGTATAAATTGCTTAAAAGTTGGCATATTTGCTTCAACCTCATTGCCAGAAAGCCTTTTCGACTGCATTTGTGCAATAATTGCTGTGCAATAGCCAATAGATTATTAAATATATGAAGGCCAAAGACATGTGGCCCTATCATAGTATGAATTGACCTAGACAAATGTTCCATTGTCCAATCTGTCAATTACTAATGTTGATTTTGTGTCAACTCTACATGTTGCTAATGGTTACCAGAATATGGGTCATTGCAGGCCCATAGCCAGAGTAACTGATTTGGGGGGGCACATTTGGGAATTTGGGGGGGCACGTAACAATTTTATCGCAACATCCAATGTTACCTTTTCACTGGGTTACAATTCGAAGAGCGATTGGACAAATTGGGGGGGGCACGAGCTCCCCATGCCCCCCCTGGCTACGTGCCTGGTCATTGGTGACCCATTGAAACAGTCACAGCAATGATTTGCAACTTTGCAACTCTGAATAGTCGCTAATATGTAAAACTGGATATGTGTTACCATAATCAATATATTGTGTGCAATGAAATATACCATGTGGTAGTATTCATATCTCATCACATTTTAAATTATATTGTTACATTCATGTAAAGAAATACCTGAAAATTGACAATTTTTTAAATGACGTCAAGACAAAATGTACTTGGATGCCGATCTCGTCTGAACCAGATATGCTTAACCTGAAATACTGTAATACTTCTTATTTACTATGAGCAGAATTACCATGGTCCTTTTTTGTTCTAAATTGGTTCTAAATTTATTATATTGATTTCAAAATATCTACCATGTCGGTGAAATCATGGTTCTTTTGTCACTGAATCTTATCTTCTGCAACTCCTAAAACAGTCTGAAAAGCAGGAATGCTGATTGATTATAAAATCTGCTTGGATGGCTGATATTTGATATTTCAAATAGACCGGATTTTAGGATGGTGCTTTTCTGGTAGTTGGTTAAAAAGAACCAGAATAGACCGGATTTTAGGATGGTGCTTTTTTGGGAACCAGAGTAGCCAAGAACCATGCATGGTACATCTGCTCATAGTGATTGTATCATCTAGGGTTATCAGACACAACAAAATTGTTTGGCTCAAACTTAGGATATCCTAACGGAAATTTAGAATGAAAACTTGATTATGAATCTTCTCAACCCAGGATATATGTTGCTTAATCAGCTTGTAGTTTGGTCTTGGCAGCAACATCATCATGTAACATGCTATGTCATGATATGATAAATCATAAAAACAAAATGCCGTTTTAATTTTAAGGTTTAAGTTTAAATGTCAGCATATTCATACTACGGTAGCTCAATGAAAGCGTATCTTTGATGGTTAGATAGTAACAGAGTACAGAACAAAATGGAATCATTTTAGAGGGTTTGCAGTCGCGATGTTGTTCAACTTGTCTGGCTGGTGTTTAGGCACACACTACATTAAATGTATGTACTTGAACATGTGGGCATGCAGACCGCTATAAATAATGTCTGTATATGTTTATTGTTGTGTGCATCGTTTCAGCTGCCTGGCAAGTTGACAAAAGCAAAATTATGATGTCACATGATCGACCTCTGTATAAAATTATGCACATGGATGTTTTCCAAGGAGCAACTTTTTTACTACTATATCTTGTAAACATAGTAAAAAGCCTTGGTGCAAACCTCCCCACCTCATCTTCATGAAAGGCGACCAGCTTTCCTGGAAACTTGTAAGCTATGGAACCTGTCCTGTAGTTCAGCTCTGTAACACTATTGGATGCCGCTAAAGTACACTTGGCTACAATGCCGGCTTGTCGTCACATCTTTCATATTTACTTTATCTTCACCATTACTCTTGGTACATTGGGGGCTGGGCACAGCTAAATTCATAGCTTCAACCCATACCGCATCATGGATTCCATAATGAGATGTGAGATTAGTCAACAACATTGATTTATTGATCAAGTTGTGGTAGAGTTTGTCGTCATTTACACTTCGATATCATTTTTCTTTTCACAGAAAAAGACCCCTAAGGCAACTATCCCATTGTACAAGCTGAAAGCTGTTTTTGTGCCAGACAAAATTGGTAACCCAAATGGCTTACAACTCACCTACAAGGACAGTGACAACACCACCAGAAATATTTATGTGTACTCCGATAGTGGAAAGGTAAGGCATAATTACAGCACTTACGTACCTACTTACGTACCTACTAAACAGAAGGATAAGTGGTCAAGTTTCTTACTTTTAATATAGATCTGTATGCTAACTCTTTGTGTCCATCTGTATGCTTACTTTTAATATAGATCTGTATATATGCTTACTTACTTTTAATATAGATCTGTATGCTTACTTTTAATATAGATCTGTATGCTTATTTTTAATGGAGAACTGTTACAACTGTATGCTTACTTTTAATATAGATCTGTATGCTTACTTTTAATGGAGAACTGTATGCTTACTTTTAATATAGATCTGTATGCTTACTTTTAATGGAAAACTGTATGCTTACTTTTAATATAGATCTGTATGCTTACTTTTAATGGAGAACTGTATGCTTACTTTTAATATTGATCTGTAATACTGTTAGTGTAGATCTATGTGCAATTACTTTTAATGTAGGTCTGTATGCTTACTAATGTAGGGTCTGTATATGCTTACTGCATGTTATAATGTATATATATATATATGTATGCTTATTTTCAATGTAGACCAGTATGCCTCAACGTGTATAAACTTCCCGTTTGGTTTAAAGTGTTACTGTGTATTCATACCCAATTGATGGACACCTCATCACATATGGGGGAATATTAGCTTCTTTATTCCCCATATATATTCTACAATTCAGTAAATAATAATAACAAGCAAAGATTCATTGCCTTGGCACAACAGTAAACAGCTTCTATACAATCAGCTGTGAGTAACGTTGATTAATATTCAATTGTATTATATTGATAGCCTTCTTCATTTCTATGAAGTTATAATGATTGGGAAAAGGCTAATATAGACACAATAGAGAGGGTATTAATATACATCCTGTTGGTCCTATTACCATGAAAATTGAAATCCGGCTTGATCAATTGCGTCCAAGTTTCCTGGTTGGCTGTATCAGGCTCAGATATTACATTGGTGGGATTTTAATTTGTTACACTGGATTAAGAATAGTATGAATAGTTTCCGTACTTGGTGACCAGGATACTGTCAGCAAATAAAATCGGTTTTGGTAGTTTCATGCTGTTTTCACTAAGTTTGATGATCTCTCTGGTTTTATTCATGTACACTTTGAATGCTAATATGTAATTTAAACACATGTATGCTATGTGTCGATAAGCATTCAGACGTGTGTTCTGATCACCTTTAAATATTTCAGGTGCTTGTATAAAAGAAATTTGAGTACCATTTCCGGCAAAATTTTCCCAACTAATGGTGGGGCTACATTACATGTGTAGATACTGGAATGCCTAGTTAATACTAATAGTGGGACAC
>JAODAF010230641.1:0-16125 GCA_027574765.1 Molpadia intermedia
ATCCTGGTTGGGCAAGTTCGGCTCGAATAATTACACTCATAGCTGTCCCAACCATTCCAGCTCAGGCTCCAAAAATTAAGTAAAGGGTACCAATGTCCTTGTGGTTTGTAGAGAAAAGTCAGCGGTTTAGTTTCATGATTTTTAAAAGTTCCTTTTTTTTGATTTTTTGTTAAGGGTACCCCCTTAACAGATAATTAATTTTAAAATTTTATATGTAAAAGAGGCTTTAGTATTTTTTCTTACTATATTTTACTAAAGCTAAGAATAGGGTTAAAATTATTTTATTAAGATTTATTTGAATTTATTTTACCTTTTTACAAAAGTTATTTAAGGGTTTTTTTCGGTCCTTTCGTACTAGAAAAAAATAATTAGAAGATAGAAGCTGACCTGACTTACGTCGGTCTGAACTCAGATCATGTAGGGATTTAATGGACGAACAGTCCAACCATAAAAAGCTGCTGCACCTTTTGGTTACCCCAATCCAACATCGAGGTCGCAAACCTTCTCGTCAATGTGAACTCTTAGAGAAGATTACGCTGTTATCCCTGCGGTAACTTTTTCCGTTTACCAGAATTTCTGGTTCTAAAGTGATTGTAAGTAAGTGATTTGTAATCTTCTTGTTAACTGGAGGATATATTTTCTCCATGGTTGCCCCAACCAAAACTTAAATTAAATTTGTGGTCCTTTATAAAAGGATTGGAAAGTTTTAACATAAGCTGAAGCTCGACAGGGTCTTCTCGTCTTTCTTTTTTATCTGCGCTTCTTCACGCAGGTAGAAGTTTAAAGGATAAAAAGGGGAGACAGTTAAAGGATGTGATGCCATTCATACAGGTCCCCATTTAAGAGACAAATGATTATGCTACCTTTGCACGGTCAAAATACCGCGGCCGTTGAGACTTTTCCACTGGGCAGGCGTCATCCCCCATGAATTCGGGGGACTATGTTTTTGGTAAACAGTCATCTTTTCTTTTTGCCTAGTTCCTTCCCTTTTCTTTTTTCTTGCTAATTATCTTCTGTGTTGACAAAACTTTATTTATATTTCTACTTGTGGTAAGAATATTTTCTGGGTTTTAAAATTTTATAAATATCTATTGAGAATAATGCAGATTAATTAAATCTTTTTACTAGTTTTAACATTATATTTTTTAAGTACCTAAAATAAGGTATGGTTATATTTCAGATATTTAAGGATGAATTTTGTTGAGCTTTAACGCTTTCTTTTTGGGGGCCGCTCTTAGGCCTACTAGATAATTTTTCCTTTTTAATATTTATGACCTTTCCTTTATTGTAGGTTGTTTCCATCTTGAAAAGAGAACTTATCTCCTCTCTTCTTCCCTTCCTTTTGTGTTATATTTTTTGTAGTAAAAATTAAGATTAAACTTTAGGAGGGAGAGCTTAAACTTTTTTCCTTAAAAACCAGCTATCATCTGATGCGTTTAACATTTCATTTCTAACCTTAACTCTTTTATCACTCTTGCAACAGTGATTAATTCCTCTAGAAGGGGTTAAGGTTAGCTCCTCAGATTTCGGGTGTAGAATTAAAGTAATTCTTGTATTCTTGTTAAACCATAATACAAAAGGTAAGTTTTTCTCCTTTTCTGTTTTTGATTTTAATTTTATTTCACTTTTCCCTTGTGGTACAATAAATATAAAAGATATATATTAAAAATAAATAATTATAGGATTAAAATCTTCTTTATATAAATGAAAAGAATAATGGAAGGAGAAGAAGGCCTAAAAGGGGGAAAGGGGAAAGGAGTCTTATAAATAGTGGTGTCTTTGTTGTAGGTAGTTGTCGGGTTTTTAATATTCTAAATCTGTGCTGTGGAAATAAGGTAAGACTTGTTTTGAAGACTATTCGTAAATAAAAATAAAGTCTTAGTAGTCTGCCGGCTAAAAAGAATAAGATTAGGAATAACCTTTTTTTTAATGTAAATATAATTAAAGGAATTAACTTTTTTATAAAGCCACCTAATGGTGGAAGGCCCCCTAAGGATAATAGAGAAAGAGAAAATAAAATGGTTATTATAGGAAGAGTATTAGTCTTTTTTAAGGAAGAAATAAAAAAGAGGTTTCTTTTATGACATATTAGAAATATTAATGTTGTTTTGAGGAGATAAAAAATAAAAATTAATAAAGAAGCTTCTGGTATAAAAAATAAAGTACAGGTTACTCAACCAAGATGAGCTATTGAGGAATAGGCTAAGATCTTTCGTGTACTTATTTGGTTTAGACCTCCCCATCCTCCTATTAGAACAGATAATATTGAGCATAAAATTATAAGTTCTCTTGACGAAAAAGAGGTTATTGAGAGGAGTATATACATTGGAGCTATCTTTTGTCAACAGGCTATAATAATCCCTTGTAGAAATGGAATACCACTTAAAACATCTGGGAATCAAAAATGACATGGGGCTAGACCTAACTTAATAATAATTGCTATAGATATTATGTAAAAGCATATAGGGGTTTTAGAAATTTTTTCTAGTTTTCATTTCCCTTTAATTCATAGTTTTAAAGTGGCTCCATTAAGAAGAAGAGCAGCTCTAAAAGCTTGAACAAGAAAATACTTTAAAGTAGCTTCTTTTCTTCGTGATTGTGTTTTTGTTTTTAATAAAGGTATTATAGATAGTGTTCTAAGTTCTAAACCTAACCATATTGGGAATCAGTGATTAGAAATAATAACTAGAAGGGTTCCTGTAAGAAGACTTGCTGTTAAAAAAAGTATAATAAAACGTTTCATAGGACTTAAAAGGATTTTAACCTTTTATATTTGATTATCGGTCAAATAGTCCGGCATGGAGTAAGTCCTTTAAATAAATAGTTTTATATATATATATAAATATATTTAAAAATTTATTGGGGTACCTTTTAATAAAATTAGCAAAGTGAGAGCCATGGAAAATATCCCTAATGATAATGGGAGATATTTCTTTCATGTTAGATGCATGAGTTGATCATAACGGAAACGGGGGTAAGAAGCTCGTACTCAAAGAAAGAGAAAAACTAAAAGAATGGTCTTTATGGCTATTAAGCTTCTTGATAAGATTGGTATAAAAGAAAAAGGTCTTCCCCCTCCCAGAAATAATATAACTCTTAAGGCTTTCATAAAAATGATTTTAGCATATTCTGCTATGAAGAAAAGTGCAAAAGGTCCACCAGCATATTCTACTTTATATCCTGAAACTATCTCTGACTCTCCTTCTGTAAGATCAAAAGGAGCTCGATTTGTTTCTGCTAATGTAGATATAAATCACATAAGAAGAAGAGGTAAGTGAGGCAGTGCCATTCAGCATTTTTGTTGGGTATACATTATGTCAGAAAGGGAAAAGGAGTTAGCCCAAACAAGAATAGATAAAAGTATTAAGCCTATCCTAATCTCATATGAAATTGTTTGGGCTACAGCTCGTATACCACCTAGAAGAGAGTACTTTGAGTTGGAAGCTCATCCTCTTCCTAGAAGAGCATATACAGCTAGACTGGAAATTCCTAGAATTAGAAGAAGAGAAAGTTTTATTTTTAAGGTTGCTTGTGGCATAGGGATAAGAGACCATAAAATTAAAGCTAGTAATAAAAACAGAAAAGGAGAAAAGAAAAATAAATAAGGGGATGCTGTAGATGGCTTTAGGGTTTCCTTTACAAATAGCTTTAATGCATCAGCAAAGGGCTGGAGAAGACCATAGGGACCAACAACTTTAGGTCCCTTTCGAAATTGCATATAACCTAAAACCTTCCGTTCAACAAGGGTTAAGAATGCTACTGATAGAAGAATAGGAACAAGAAAAATTAATGATTGTATAATAAAAAATAAGTAATCCATAACCTTAAAAAAGAATCGAACCTTTAATAGGGGAGCTTAGGTCCCCCGCATTACCATTTTGCTATTAAGGTTATTAAAATAGAAGGGTTTTAACTTAAAAATTTTACATTAACTTGGATTTATAACCAAGGTCTTTTGATTGGAAGTCAAATATATTTCTATACTGTTAATGTTGGCGAAGAGTAGGACTTTCTCCTACATATAAGGGTTTACAATCCTTTACTTTTTCAGTCATCTTGCCTAGGGTTTTAGTTTAGAAAAACGCTGGACTGTCAGACCAGAAACACAGATTAAATTTCTGTAAGCCTTAATAAAATAGTAAAGAGGAGGTTTTAACTCCCATTCTCGGAATATGAGTCCAAAAGCTTAATTTAGCTTACTTTACATTACCATTTATATAAATGACAGGACATAACTAGGGAGAAAGTATCTCTTTTACACGGAGCTTAGGTCTGTGCAACTCAGGCTGTTCTGAAGTCTTAGCCTTTGTTTAGGCAACTTTTAATTTGCAATTAAATATGTATAAACACCTTAAGACCCAAAGATTACAAAATTTTCATTTATATTTTGAGCTTTGAAGGCTCAAGGTTTTATTAACCTAAATCTTCAAGGGTGATATTAGTTTATAAAAATATTTGCTTTGCAAGCAAAAGCTCCAAAGGTTTTTGGATATCACATGATTAGTTAGTTTAAAAGAGGAGTTGCACCCCTGATCATAGAGCCTAAATCTATGGCATTACTAGCTTTGCTATTTAAACCTGAGTTGAAAGGAGTTAAACCTTCATCCTTTTGGTTAACGGCCAAACGCTATATTATTCAGCTTCAACTCATGAAATCATGAAATGTAGTTTAATGAAAAATAAGGGTCTTTGATTCCCTCGATATGGGTTCGTTACCCATCTTTTCAGAAACATAGGATTTTCCTATATCTGCTGTCCCCAAAACAGCTATTTTTATAAACTAGTTTCTGGAAAAAGAATACAACATTTATATAAATATAAAGAATTAAATCTTTATAAAAAGAGCCATAAAGTAATTTTATGGACCCACCTCGTCGAAAGATATTAATGAGGACGTAAACCTGAACATGAACTGTTATCAAACAATACTATACTATATATTTTACAAATCTAAAGCTAAATCCATCCGAATTGATATACTTCGAAAGGCCTATCCGAGAAAGAGATTGAAATGAAATGCTAAGAACGATTGAACGAGAGGAATAATAAAGTGAAAGCGAGATGAGGAAACGAGCGAGATGAGCGTATACCACGAGAGATATTAGAGAGAAATGAAATGAAAAGCTGTAGGATGCCTATAAGAGGTGGACCGAGATCGAAAGCCCTAACATAATTGATAGAAGAAAACGTTTGGATATGCTAGAGAATAAAAGAAAAAAAGAAACGAAGTGTCGTGGCAGAGACAGAAGTGGAAACGTAATGAATGAAGTGAATGAAGTGAAAGTGAATCGTGACATCGACGGGGGACATTTGATGGTGAGGGGGGGTTTAAGGGGGGGCTGGAAGAATAAGGGGTAAAGTTTTGCTAAAAATTTGCTAAAAAGCTATAAGAAAGAGTCAAACTTTCTTAACTAATTTACAAGATTAGTTGTTTATCCTGAACTTTTATAGCTGCTAATACTAGGGGTTTAACCTAGGGTTAAGGCTTGAAAAGCCTTTGTTTATTCTAAACTATATTAGCTGATCCAGGTAGCACCTTCCGGTACACCTACTATGTTACGACTTTTCTCCTCGATTGACGAGAGTGACGGGCGATGTGTGCGCATTCTAGAGCTTGTTTCATAAAATTTTTCTGTATTTAAAAATTACTGTCGAATCCTTTTTTATTCAGTTTTTCAATTTAAATTCCTCAATTAAAAAGTAAAGTAGCTCATCTATTCCTAACCTATGGGCTGCACCTTGATCTGACGTAAAGGGTTTTCCTTTAGGCTCACTTTCTTTGGAGGTGAGCTGACGACGATGGTATACAAACTGGTTGCTAAGGTTAGTTAGGTTTCTTGTGGGTTATCAATTCAATGACAAGCTCCTCCGAAAAGGTCTAGAAAACCGCCAAGTTCTTTAAGTTTCAGCTAGGAAGCTGTACTGCTCTGGTGTTTTAGGTTTACTGAAAGGTATAGTGGGGTATCTAATCCCAGTTTATGTCCATTACTTTTTGGGTGGGCTTTTTATTTCTTTTTAATTGTTTAAGCTTTTTACTGCTGGGTGTTAACTTTGAAATGTTAAATTAAAGCCTTTCCTCCTTTTACCGGTTTCCTTAACTAGAGGTTAACGTATAACCGCGGTTGCTGGCACGTTATATACCACTTCTTTTCTTTTTATCTACTTCCTGTTTTCTCAGATTAAGTAAGGTTAAGCACTGCGGTAGCAAGTTGTATTTAGGGTGTGTTAGTGGTAACTTATCCTATAAGATAAAGAAATTTTAATTCTTTTTTATTTTCTTGCTGGTTCGCCTTTGACTTGCATGTGGCAGACAAAAGAAAGCTAAGATTAAAGCTAGAACCAAGCTTTTTATTAAAGAAAGGAGTTTAACCTTTGATCTGGCATTTTCAACGCCAAGCTTTAACCTTAAGCTACTTTAATATTACCTACCGTAAAAGGATTTCTTTTTCTAATATTGCTATGCCTGGGAAAGCAAGAAGAAAAATAAGAAAATAGGTTGTTGAAGCTATTTGTCCTATTATAATGAAAGGTTCTTCTACTGGTTGTCTTCCTATTCAGGTAAGTATAAGGAAAGTTGCAATGAGTATTCAAAAAATGATTTGGCTTAGAGGTCGAAAAGTTGATGCTTGATTAAGAGAAGTATGGAGAAGAGGAACTAAGAATCAAACTAGAACTGCTGCGACAAGAGCTATTACACCTCCTAACTTATTAGGTATAGAGCGAAGTATGGCATAAGCAAATAGGAAATATCATTCAGGTTGTATGTGAGTTGGTGTTACTAATGGGTTGGCTGGAATAAAATTTTCTGGATCTTTTAATGCTGTAGGTGCTAGGAGAGATAAACTTAAAATACCAGTTAATAAAAAGAAGAAACCTACGATGTCCTTTGTGGAAAAGTAAACATGAAATTGTGTCTTGTCAAATTTTCTATCAAGGCCTGTTGGATTATTAGAACCTGTTTGGTGTAAAAATAAGAGATGAATAATTGTTAAGGCAACTATAATAAATGGAAAGAGGAAGTGAAAAGCAAAGAAGCGTGATAAAGTGGCTTTATCAATAGAAAATCCTCCTCAGATTCATTGGACTAGTTCTTTACCTATGTATGGTACTGCTGATAGAAGGTTTGTTATTACTGTGGCTGCTCAGAAAGACATTTGTCCCCATGGAAGAACATATCCAACAAAAGCAGTTATCATGGTAACTAAAAATAGAATTACTCCTATGTTTCATGCTTCTTCTTTTACATATGAACCATAATAAATTCCTCGTCCTATGTGACAATAAAGGCAAATAAAGAAGAAGGATCCTGTTTTAGCATGAACTTTACGTAATAACCATCCATATTTTACATCTCGGCATATATGTCTTATTGATGAAAAAGCTAAGGAGATATCAGAAGTATAGTGCATAGCTAAAAATAGTCCTGTGAGTATTTGAATAATAAGACATAAACCTAGTAAGGACCCAAATTTTCATCATATTGAAATGTTTCTAGGGGTTGGAAGATCAACTAAGGATCCTTTTAAAATTCGGAAAAGGGGGTGTCTCTTTCGTAGTGGACCTGTCATTTATATAAATGGTGTTTTATTTATTTATGCTTCTTCTTCTTTTAGGAAGTACTCTTGTGTTTTATAGATTATCACCTTATTATGCAGCGTTAGGTTTGGTGTTAAGTTCTCTTTTTGGTTGTGTTGTATTAAGTTCTTTAGGTCTTTCTTTTTTAGCTTTATTACTTTTGTTAATTTATATGGGAGGAATGTTAGTTGTATTTATATATTCTAGAGCTCTCTCAGCTGATCGTTATCCGGTGGTAAGAAAATTAGGAGAGGTTTTTCTTTTATTCTTATTATTATCTTCATGGGTTTTTTTTATTTTTGAAGATTTTATTGATTCTGGATTGGTAGAAGGTGTTTTGTGTAATTTATTTGATTTAACAAGTCTTTCAGTTCTTTATAGTTTAGGTGGGGTATATCTTTTAGTGTCTGGTTTAGCTTTATTGGTAGTTTTAATAGTAGCTTTAATTATTTCTTATGGGTCTGCTATTAGATCTCTCCGAGCTTTATAGGTTTTACTCATCAAAGCCTTATATAAAAAGAAGAATCAACCCAATTGAGGATGAAATTAAGAAGATTGAAAGAAGATATTGCTTTATATATCCTGTTTGTATAATTTGTTGTTTCTTTGATATTAATTTGTTTGAAATAAAAAGTCCCTGTCCTCCGGCTGTTTCTTTTCAACCTCGATCTAAAGTTCGTGTAGATAAGACCAGGGCTATATTTCTTGTAATTTTAGTTGTTATTGTGTGAAAAATTCGTTGGAAGAATCAGGTCTTTGAAAAGAAGATTGTTTTAAAATTCTTTTTAGTTGAATAAATTATTAAGGTTCTTGCTATTGTTGCCCCTATAATTGTGACAATTAATGGAAGTTCCTTTATTATTATAATAGGGGTTAAGTTTGGTAAATCTAGGAGTCATGATGATAGACCTCATCCAACAATAATTGATCCTACTCCTAATCGTATTAATGGAAAGTAAAGGTTAGGGTTTTCTTCTTTTATTGGTTTAATAGAAGAGTTTTTAGGAGTTTTACTAAAACAGAAAGTAATTATTCGAAAACTGTAGGCTGCTGTTAAAAATGTTGCTGCAATAGCTAATGAATAGGCAAATATTTTTTGTGGAGATGTTGTTATGGCCTCAAGTATAAGATCCTTAGAATAAAATCCTCTAAGAAAAGGAATCCCCATTAGTGCAATACTTCCTAAAAATAAACATGCGGATGTTATTGGTAATTGATTTCTAATTTTGGACATCTTTCGTAGGTCTTGTTCTTTTTTATATCTATGTATTATGCTTCCTGAACATAAAAATAACATTGCCTTGAAAAAAGCATGTGTGCATATATGAAATAGAGCAATAAGGGGATTCCCTAGTCCTATGGCTACTACCATTAATCCTAACTGTCTAGTTGTGGAATAAGCTATAATCTTCTTTAAGTCGTGTTGACGAAAAGCAGAAGTAGCAGCAAAAATAGCTGTTAGCCCTCCTACAATAAGACATGTTTTTAAAAATAATTGTTTTGGTATAGTAATTGTAGTTATTCGTATTAGTATATAAACACCTGCAACTACCATGGTAGAGCTATGGAGGAGAGCTGATACAGGGGTTGGGCCTTCCATGGCGGCTGGTAATCATGGATGTAAGCCAAATTGGGCTGACTTTCCTATTGCTCCTAATAGACAAGAAAATAGAATTAATTTTTGTCATAAGCTATTTAATGAAGAAAAAGAACTAGTCAGATTTTTAAAATCTCATCTTTTTGTAGTAGTAAGAAGACCTGTGATTAGTACAATAATACCTATATCCCCTATTCGGTTATATATAATTGCTTGTAAAGCTGCAGCTTTAGCGTCTTGTCGTGTGGACCATCAACTAATTAGAAGGAAGGAAAGAAATCCAACCCCTTCTCATCCTATAAAAAATAAAAATAAATTATTTGCTGAAGTTAAAATTAACATATTAAGAAGAAATATTAATAATAATCGGAAAAATTTATTTCTAAAAGGATCTGTATGCATATAGTATATTGCAAATTCAACAATAGATCAAGTAACTATAAGAGCTACAGTTGAAAAAAAGATGAAGTTTCTATCTATAAAGATAGAGAGGGAGGATAAAATTTTAGTTTTTTTAATTCAAGGGATTAATGTTGATATAGAAGTTTTTCTTTCACCAAGAGTAAAAACAAAAAAGTTTATAATTCCAAGAAAGGCTAAGATCTTCATTGTTAATAAAGATACTTTTTCTTTTCTTAGATTTCGAAGTGTGTTTTTTTTATTATTATAAAACTTTTTTGTAAATATAGAGGCTAGTAATAGGAGTAGAAAAATGGTTAAGGTAATGGATGTATTTATTAAAGGTGAGGAGAGTAACATCGAAGCTACTATGGAATCAAACCACAGGTTCTATGGCTTAGCAGGCCAGGAACATTCATATTAGTTTCGGATCTAAAGGTAAGTTGTATTTACCATCTCTAATGCCACAAATTAGTATTTTATAAACTATTTAGATCATACCATACAGCAGGTTGGTTTAAGAATAATAAAGATTAAGGGTAATAGGTGTAGAATAATCATTATGTGTTCTCGTGGTTTTATTTTCTTCAGTTTTAGGTTATATAGTGATTTCTTTTGTGTTTTTGTACTTTGAAATATAAGTAGGGAGTAAATTGCACTAAAGATTGTAGCTAGTCCTAGTATAGGTGCTAATCATATAGTTCATCTGATTAATCTTGTTAATATAAATATTTCTCCTATTATGTTTGGGAGAGGGGGAAGACCTAGGTTGGCGGCACATGAGAGAAGTCATCAGAGTGGGAGAAGTGTTGTGAGTGTCTTGAACCCTCGAGTTATAAATATGTTTCGGGTGTGGGTTCGTTCATATAAAATATTGGCTAGTGCAAATAATGCTGATGAAACTAAACCATGAGCAATCATTAACATTAGTGCTCCCATTATTCTTCATTTTGAAAAGAAAATGGTTCCAGCTGCTACTAGGCTCATATGACCTACTGATGAGTAGGCAATTAAAGCCTTTAGGTCTGTTTGGCGTAGACATAAGATTCTGGTTAAAAGGGCTCCTCAGCAGCAAAATAATATTAGAATTTTGCTGGAAAGGATTATTTGGGGAAAAAATGTATTTAGACGTAGTAAACCATAACCACCTAACTTAAGAAGTATTGCTGCTAGAATCATTGATCCTGCTACTGGGGCTTCAACATGGGCCTTTGGTAATCATAGATGGAAACCATATATTGGCATCTTTACTAGGAATGCAGTAATAGTTATAATTCATCATATGTTGGTTGAAAAGAGAGAAAATCTTTTAGGTATAGTTTTTATTGGTAAAGATAGTGTATTTTTTATTTTACTTATAAGTAGTATAGAAATGAGAAGGGGGAGAGATCCTATTAAAGTATAAAATATAAAGTAAGTTCCGGCTTGTAGTCGTTCTATATTAGCACCTCATCGAGTAATAAGTATAAGGGTTGGGATAAGGGTGGCTTCAAAGCAAATAAAAAAGGAGAGGATATTTAGTGAGGTAAAGGTTAGTATTAGGAAAAATATAATTAAAGATGTTAATAGGAGAAAGTTTTTTTGTAGTTTTTTTGATTTCTTCTTTATTGTTTTCTGGGCTAGAAAACATAGAGGGGCTAACCAGCAGCTGAGTACTATGAGTGGAAAGGAAATTCTATCTATACCAAAGTGATATCTTAGTGAACATCAGGTTAAACCTTTTTTTTGCATAAGGTTAATAGAAAGGAACGTGGCTATTGAGAGGGTACAAAATAAAGCTACTCAGTTTCACTTTCGTATTTTAAATATAAGACTTGTGGATAAGGTGAGAAGAGAAAGTGTTATCATTTATTTTATTCTGCTCATTCTAAGCCACCTTGTTCTCATTCGTAGGCTAGACCCCCTGCTAGAATAATTATAAAAATTGAGGATAAAGTGAGAAGAGATTTAATTTTATTTTTAATAGCAGGAATTATTGGGAATAATAGAGCTATTTCTAAATCAAAAATTAGAAATAAAATGGCTACTAGGAAAAATCGGAAGGAGAAAGGTAATCGAGCAGATTTTATGGGGTCAAAACCACATTCGTAAGGTGAATTCTTTTCTAATTCAAGAGAGCGTTTTGGTAAAAAGTGTCCTACTATTAGTAGTATTGTAGATAGGGTAATTGATATAATAAAAAATATGAGGAGGTTCATTGGTTTTAGTATATTAATATAAAGGAGGAGTGGCAGAATGTAAATGCGTTTGACTTGAAATCAAAGGATGAAGGTTTAAATCCTTTCTCCTCTCTATGATCCTCATCAGTAAATACATACATAAAGAAATAACCATACTACATCTACAAAGTGTCAGTATCAAGCTGCGGCTTCAAATCCAAAGTGATGGTGGTTAGAGAAGTGGTGGTTTACTAGTCGAAGGAAGCAGACTGCTAAAAATGTGGATCCTATAATTACGTGAAGACCATGAAAGCCTGTAGCTACAAAGAATGTTGAACCATAAATGCTATCTGCGATGGTAAAAGGGGCATCTATATATTCTCAGGCTTGAAGTGCTGTAAAATATAATCCGAGAGCAACTGTTAAGCCTAATGCTTGAATAGCTTCTGTTCGATTTTTTTCAATAATTCTGTGGTGAGCTCATGTTATGGTAACACCTGATGAGAGGAGAACAGCAGTGTTAAGTAGAGGAACCAGGAAGGGGTTTAAAGGGGATACCCCTGTAGGGGGCCAAGAGACACCAATTTCTATTGTTGGTGCTAGACTTCTGTGAAAGAAGGCTCAAAAGAAGGCAAAAAAGAAGCATACTTCTGAGGTTATAAATAGAATCATTCCATATCGTAATCCATTGATTACGATAAGGGTGTGATGTCCTTGGAAGGTGGCTTCTCGTATAATATCTCGTCATCATCTGATGGCTGTAATTGTTGTTATTAAGAGTCCTAATAAGAATAAGTGTATAGTTCTGGTATGAAATCATACTACGAGTCCTGATGTCATCATTAATGCTCCAAATGCAGCTGTTAGTGGTCAGGGGCTTTGATCTACAAGGTGAAAAGGGTGTTGATGGGTCATAATTATAGGTTTTGATCTAAATAAAATTTTACTAATGATGTAAAGACATAAGCTTGGATGCAAGCAACACCTACTTCTAATACAAATAATAGTGCTAAAATAATTAAAGTGAGAATACTGAGTATGGGACTTGAAACCAGAACTCAGGTGGCAGTTGAGAGAAGAAATAAGAGAAGGTGACCTGCTGTAAGGTTGGCAGCTAATCGGAGTCCTAGAGCTATGGGTTGGGCTATGAGACTGAGAGATTCTATTAAGACCATTAATGGTATAAGAAAGGCTGGAGTTCCTTGAGGTACTAAGTGTCTGAGACGACTATTAAAAGCGATATAGAAGCCTAGTATTTTTACACTTAGTCATAAAGGGATTGCTAATCTATAGGTAAAAGAAACATGTCTTGTTACAGTAAAGGCATAAGGAAATAAACCCATTAGGTTAATTGAAAGAATTAGAAAAAAAACAACGGTTAAGGTTGTGGTTCATGGGGCGAAATTAGTCTTCCTTTTTTGAAATAAAAGCTTCATAGCTTCTAGTCGGGTGGTTTTTCATAAGTAAGATATTCGTCCTCTAAAGAAATTTGTTGGGAATAATATAAATAGTCATCTTATGGCTATAATGGTTGATATAAGTTGTAGTGGTAAGAATCCTAAGGTGTCTGGGGAGAATTGTCCAAATAAACTATTTATCATATTCATTTCTTTTTTTCTTGTTTTGTTGAGTGTATATTAGTTTCAATATTATTTTCTTCTTTTCTTGAAAATCAGTTTTGGTTAGTAAATAGTCTTATTACAATGAGAATAAGAGATCATGCTAGAAGAAATTTAAATAAAAATCATGTTAGGTCTAGTTGAGGCATTCCTTGGAGGATATAAATCCATTTTCAGATCAAGAGGCTGAGGCTTTATTTAAGCTATCCAAGGTATTATTCTTCGAGGTTTTGTGAGATTCAGAATTCAAAGGTTTCAAATGGTACTGATTCAATGACTATTGGCATAAATCTGTGGTTGGCTCCACAAATTTCTGCACATTGACCATAGAAAAGTCCTGTACGGTTAAGTAGGAAGGATGTTTGATTTAATCGTCCTGGAATAGCATCCATCTTAATCCCTAGGGAAGGAAGAGCTCAGGAGTGTATAACATCTGCTGAGGATATAAGGATTCGGATGGGGTTTTGGAATGGTAAAATTAGGCGTTTATCTACTTCTAGTAATCGTGGTAGGCCTTCTTTTAAGTCTGATGTTGGTACCATGTAAGAATCAAATTCAATTTTGTTATAGTCTGTATATTCATATCTTCAGTATCATTGGTGGCCTATGGCCTTTACTGTTAGAAATGGATTGTTTACTTCATCCATTAAATATAATAATTGGAGAGAAGGGAAAGCTATAAATATCAAAATTATTGCGGGTATTACAGTTCAGACTGTTTCTAGTTCTTGTCCTTCAAGAAAAAAACGTTTAGTAAATGAGGAGGATAAAAGTGAGAGAAGACCATAAAGAACAATAATAGTTATTAGGGTTAAAATTATGAAAGCATAATCATGAAAGTAAACTAGTTCCTCCATTAGTGGAGAGGATGCATCTTGTAAACCTAGTTGTGCTCAAGTTGCCATTTATGTTTGGAGAAGGTTAATATTAGCTAGGAGATCTGTATTATGTCTTCGTGAAAGAGATACCATTAATGCTAGTCCTGCTCTAGCTTCGCAGGCTGAAAAAGTTAATAGAAGAATAGAAAAGGAGAGAGAGGAAAACCTATTGTGTAATTGTCTTCAGGAGGAAATTTTTAAGAATAGGGAAACTAGGAGGAGTTCTAAACATAAAAGTAAGGATAAAAGATGAAGACGTTTTATTATAACTCCTATAATTCCTAAAAAGAATAATGAGAAGAGGATTACTGATAAGACTTTCATTAGAAGACCCCGGGGTTTTTACTGGGAACTTAAAGGTCGAAACTTTATATTTTTTAAAATAGTCTTCGTATTAAGATAATTACTTAGTTAGAAGAAATGTTGTAGGTGTTTCTTCAAAAGTATGGTGTGATGGGGGAAAAACTTCATATTGTCATTCAAGGGATGCTTCTGCAAATAATGGTTCTGGAATGTTTCGTTGAGAGGCATAGGCTTCTCAGATTAAAAATAAGAAGAAGATGGCTCCTACTAGAGAAATAACAGATCCTATTGAAGAAATTGTGTTTCAGGTTGTATAAGCATCTGGATAATCTGAATATCGTCGTGGCATACCGGCAAGTCCAAGGAAGTGCTGTGGAAAAAATGTTAGGTTAACACCAATAAACATTATGAAAAATTGGACCTTAGATCAAAGAGGGTGAAGGGTTGTACCTGAAAAGAGAGGAAATCAGTGAGTAAATCCTGCAAAAATACCAAATACTGCACCCATGGAGAGAACATAGTGAAAGTGGGCAACTACGTAGTAGGTATCATGTAATATTACATCTATTGAAGAGTTGGCTAAGATTATTCCTGTTAAACCTCCAATTGTAAATAAAAAGACAAATCCAAGAGCTCAAAGGAGAGGAGTATCTCAAACTAGCTTTGAACCTTGTAGGGTAGCCATTCAACTAAAGACCTTTATACCTGTTGGTACGGCAATTATCATTGTTGCGGCAGTAAAATAGGCTCGTGTATCTACATCCATTCCTACTGTGAACATATGGTGTGCTCAGACTAAGAATCCTAATATACCAATGGCTACCATGGCATAGACCATTCCTAGATATCCAAAAGGTTCTCGCTTTCCTCTATAGTGGGCAATAATGTGAGAAATCATACCAAAGCCAGGTAGAATAAGAATATATACTTCTGGGTGACCAAAGAATCAGAAGAGATGTTGGAATAATATAGGATCTCCTCCCCCTGCTGGATCAAAAAAAGTAGTGTTAATATTTCGGTCGGTAAGTAACATTGTTATTGCTCCAGCTAGTACTGGAAGACTAAGGAGTAGTAGGAAAGTGGTAATAAATATGGATCACACAAATAGAGGGAGGCGGTCAAAGGTTATTCCTGGAGTTCGCATTTTTATAATTGTAGTTATAAAATTAATAGAAGCTAAAATGGAGGAGGCACCAGCGAGATGAAGGGAAAATATGGCTAGATCAACAGATCCCCCTGCGTGGGCAATATTTCCGGAGAGAGGAGGATATACTGTTCAACCTGTTCCTACTCCTCTTTCTACCCCTGCAGAGGCTAGTAGAAGAATAAAAGAGGGAGGAATTAGTCAAAAACTCATATTTTTCATTCGTGGGAAAGCCATGTCTGGTGCTCCAATCATAAGAGGAACTAATCAATTTCCAAATCCTCCTATCATGATTGGCATTACCATGAAGAAGATCATAATGAATGCATGGGCTGTAACGATTACATTATATATTTGGTCATCTTGGAGTAGTGATCCTGGTTGGGCAAGTTCGGCTCGAATAATTACACTCATAGCTGTCCCAACCATTCCAGCTCAGGCTCCAAAAATT